>NJDD01000463.1:526916-565020 GCA_002245505.1 Calephelis nemesis
GAATCCTCAGTAGCTCAATTGGTTAAAGCATTCGTCGGCTTGAGACGAAAGGTTACAGGTTCAAATCCTGTCTGGGGCGAAATTTTTTCTTTCTTTAAGATTTATAGAGATATAAAACATTGACAAACATTCAGTGATTCGTCATAACAAAATTAATATGATTAGACACTTTAATTTATTCTAGTATCTATTTAAGTATTTCTATTAAATAGATACTAGAATGTTGACTAATACCCATAACTCAAGCATATCATTTACTTACTTTGGACTTAGCTCAACCTTTTTTTCAACCTTAGCAAAAAATGGACCATTACGGTATACATGTCTAATTTCCACAAGAAAGTTATCGTACTATAGAAACCTAAGTCATCGTTTAAAAACTTGTTCGGTTTCTGCCATTACCATAAATATTGTCTTTTCAACCTGTTGCACAAAGGAGGAGGTGGTCAAATCAACTATTTTTTTTAATGTTTGTTAAGCGACTACTACGGATTCAGTACTGATTTTGATGAATCGTTTTTGAAAGGAGGGGAATGACGTAGTGGTTTTTCCAAGATAGTTAGTTAACTATAAATTTTATCAACATTCGATAAATAGTTATTGAGTTAGGTATTCTTAACAAAGCGTAAATTTTCATGTGAAGTTTTTTTCAAGATTTACAAACAGATATACAATTCGAATGTGGATGGAAGGATCTATGAATAAATAGCTCTGGTTTTATCCACGGGTGGGGTCAAAAGTCTCTGAAACTGGCGTGTTTGTATGAAAAGAGTTATGAACATAAAGGACGCTCATGATGATGCTCCTCAGATGAAGGTATGAAAGGATTGTGACATTTGGCACTATAATATGCTCTACCTACTACCACAGAGACTCTAAGAGAATTGACGTGGGGAGATGTGTGCTGGTATGTATGTAAATTTTCATGTACTGCAAAAACGATATGAACATCTGAATCATTAGCTACCTTTCGAAGAAAGAATTATCGCATCTGTGTAGTAGCGGTTCAAGGGTTGGACTAGACTGCACAAGTTCTCGGATTTGATTCCCGGGTCGGACAATAAAAATAAAAAAAATAGTTTTTCCAATTTCCTAATATAAAAAACATTGCTCGGAATTGGATATATATATGCCCGATTGATCGGCTTGCCACATACCACATTGTGGGACTTAGTGTCTTCGGCTAGTGGTGGGTGCCCTGGTTCTTTGCCTACCTCTTCGGTGATATGGGCGTGAAGATATGTTAATAAAGAATTATCAAATCGCGACGTATTTATGAAATGGAATTGGTTTCTGCAGTTAAACTGAGCTTAAATTACTTATCAAAAGATGTTTCTAAAGCAATTATATACTTTATTTATATCAAGTTAAAAATCTGGAAAGAGCATAACATATAAGCTAAGTACGTAATCATATTAGCAGTTATCACCGGGCTGAATTGAGGGTGGAGGTTCAAGATCACGTATCGATCGGACAAAGCAAACAGTCTGCGTTCAAAACAATGTCATTTACTAATCACGAAGCTATATTATTATATTGATTATATAGCGGTGGGTAATCTTTTTGCTGGCCAGCTTGTTAGTGGGGAGCAAATTCTGACCGATTCGAGAACTCGATTAGTGCATGTATTAGTTTAATCATTTTTAATTATGTTATTTTTATTCTAAGTGTTAATTTTTTTTTTGTATAAGTTTAAGTTCACCTCGGAAAGCATTTTGTTATGTGAGAGATCAGCAAACAAGAACGCGATTCTCTTGATTAAAAGAAAACATCGACGATGTAATGAAATATGTAGAGACCTAAACTTTACATAAAAAAAAGTTATATTTCAACTTATAACTTTTAAGTTAAGAAATTACATACAGTCTAAAGTGATCAAATAGCTTGAAACCCGTAATCTAGGGTGTCTATAGAGACACCATAGATTCTATTTTATTCTATAGAGACACCATAGATGCTAAAGGGGTGTAGAGACAACATATACGCCAAAAGCGTGTCTCTAGGGGATATAATAAAGGTGCGTCGCTGTCGTGTGCCCGGGATATTAGGCGTTCTGTACAAGTTTACCGACTACCATACTCTCCATATTGGAACACGACATTGTCGTTATGGCGGCAGGAATAGGTAAGGCGGTGGATCCCTACGCGGGCACGTTGCTGCACAGCACTCTAACACTAAGGGTCTTGTTTTAAATAGCCTATATGTTTTTATAACAAATTCTAACTAAATTACTTAACAACTTTTTATCAAACTCACAGCGAAATATATAAAAAGCATATTAAATATTTTGATTAGAGTAATTTTCCGTTTTACAGTCATTTTTAAGGCAGGAAGTATGTGTTTTACAAATTGACTAACGACAATTGGTGAAATTCTATCATTACGCTTAAATACCAGTTTATGTGACTAAGTTAGTTATTGAAGAATCTAATTCATACTAGGCGGGATTTATTCTAACTACTTTGAACATTATCTATGATAAAACAATGGAATATATGATTTATCATCTGTAGGAGCGTGGTAGGTGGTATCTGGTATCTGTTGTATCTGTAGGAGCGTGTAATACACTCTTGATACTGAGCTGCTCAAGAGCGCTATTACACCAAAGGCGCTTGTTTTAATTCTATGTAAAGATTTTAGTAATTGCGCTGAGTGTGGAAAAATCTTATAAAGTATTATATAAGTGTGTCATCAAAACACACCCATACATCTTACTAACACAGCAACGAAATTAGATTCTGGTCCGGTGACCACACCCGTAACCAGGATAAACCCCGCCCACCACATGTGCCATTTCATAGAAATTAGACGCGACGTGTCACGAGACACACGCGTGGTGGGATGACTTTTAAAATCAGATTATATTCTGTATATAAATAAATAAAGCTTAAATTTTTAAATTACTTGCCTGTCTGACAGATGCCCTGTCTTAATTATGCATACTGAAATTCAATTTTTTTTAATGTCCTGCTAATCATAACGTATTTTCTCCCGTAAAAACCTCCAGATAATAATTACAACAGCAAAAAAGAATAAGCGAATTTGATCCAGCATTGGAGGTTGTGCCTCTGCCTCTTAAGTAATCAGACATGAAGAAACTACTACTTAAGACATTAATAAAATTGCATAATTAAATAGTCCTAGACAATTTTTATTGAGCCATTTTAATCATAAAATAAAAAAATCAAGAACAAAAGTATAACTATTTTTAATATAGGTAAGAAGGTTTTCGGAATTTAAAAAAAATATCGCAAAACAAAGTATTTAGGATTTATGATACCATCGACAGTCAGACACATACAGACACGTCAATGCCACTCTTTTTCCGTTGGGTGTTAAAAAGAAAAGGATTTACTTACCTATCAATGCTTGGTCATAACTACTCGACAGAATTTCTTGAAATATTATGCAGATAATGTTGACGCAGTGATATTTGGAAAAGTGGTCCGGAAACTCCATCCTTAAAGGGTTGATTTAACAATAAAATAAGTAAGTAAAAAAGAGCAAGGAATGAAAGTTTACACGAAACTTCAATAAACTTGATGGCAGGATTCCTATATGTTTTTATATTGAAGGTATACGCAAACAGATTTCAAATGTTTATTTTTGCTATATAGCATATTTCAAGAAGATACGGTCACAGCTATATGAGTTCTGTAACATTTCATCTGTCATAGTCTGTTCATAAATCGCGCTCAATTTGTATTTAACACAATATAGATAAAAAAATAAGCAACATTCTATTCCACACCAGAAAAATAAACTGTACTCATCCACAAGAAAAATTGTTCTTTGTTGTTATTCTCGACATCTCATATTAGCGCCTATGTCAACTCAATAGTCTCTGCTCGGCTTTCGTTCCCACGCTCGTTTCTCATTGTCTATGAAAAAGGAACGCTGAAGCTTACAAAATACAGCCTTTTGTTTTATTCTTTATAATACAAACAAAGTAAATTGTATCTTTTTTAATACAACTAGCGACCTGTGTTGCCTTTGAAATGAATATTCGAAGTTTTTTCAAGTATTGTTGTACATTCATAATGAACTTTGGTAAAATTTTCACAAACGTATTTATACTCTTTAGCATTTTCGTACGGGTTTGTCCGCGCGAACGTCGGTATGAACTGATTTTAATGAAGCGTAATGTATTGTACTTTCTTTCTATTAATGTTTTTCAAAAATAAATAGTTCCAGAAATTGACGTTTTCTAACATTAATTTTAGGGCAGTAAAACTGCCAAAAAATACATCGATTTCATTGCGAAATCATTTATATAAAGAAGAGTAGAATGTGTTCGTCGTTTTCCCAGGATCCATGAGATCCACACTTGGTGGACAAGGAAACAACTTTGAAATTAGGCTCTTTCAATTGAAAATATTTTTTTTTAATCGGAGATGACGAAAAAATCAATAAACATAAAAAAATTGGAGTCGAAACGTTTTCTTCTTTTTTTGATTTTCGTTAAAAAACAAACTTAGAATTTGTATTGACACGTAAATCCGTAATAATTCTTCAATATAATAAAAATATAGATAAACTTATGTTTTGGATTTGTACCAGGTTGTCATCTATCAAATTGTGGGACTAGTGCCCTGATTATGACTCTGTTGACCTCTTCGGATATGGGCGTGAAGACATTTTTTAGGTATACCTATTTCAATATTTTTAAGAACGAATAAAATTCAATCTATACAGGATTTGAAACTTTCGACTTACGCTGACGAGGCCTTCCATTGTGTTGAGGATACAAATCAAACGGTTTCTTAACGATGAGTAAATTGACTTATTCTAAAATGTATACTTGATATCTGTCTTGTTTTTATTCTAGCGCCTCTGTTGTCTAACGGTCCAGGTATTGAACTTGACTGCATTAGGTCCCGGGTTCAATTCCCGGATCGGACAACAAAAAGAAAATGTGGTTTTTCCAATAAAAAAAATGTTGCTTGGAATTGAATATGTGCCCGGTTGGCGATAGGCTTGCCACATATCACAATGAGGGACTTAGTGTCTTCGGCTAGTCGTGGGTTGTGCCTCTGCCTGACTCTTCAGGGTCATGGGCGTGAAGATACTGACTAAAAGTATGTGGGAAATAATGTGATGCGCGACGAAAAGTGTTAAAATTAGAATATCTTACAGAGGAACCTTTCACAAAATGTAAAACTGGAAACAATATTGTATAACGAAGGTCGGTTTGGTATTTAATAAACACATGTTCATTCAATATCGGCGTCACAGTCACAAAACGGAAAATCACAAACTTCATAAAATACAAACAGCTTGAAATAATAGTGCAAAGTCATAACACACGCCCGGGCTATTTTACGCGTAGGACAAAATTACCGTTTCAGAGAAAATGGTTCAGCTTACTGCACTTCCACCGACTCACATCATTGGACTGCTAAACTAATAAAGTAGGTTGCATGTACTTTTTCTTCGCTTAGGGAACTTTATCCACCTTATTAATAAACACGGATAAAATTACTCCTAGGTTCAACCTGGTATTATAGTCTTTATTACAATGTGATACAGACTACTGTCAACTTAATTTTACTTCTAGGTTAGTCCATGTTTATTAATATAAGCATAAGATTAAGTTTTAAGTGTGAAAGATGAACGATGGTGATAGACAATATATTGCACTTAGGCTAGTATAGCTTGATCTTTAATCTTAACAACAATTTCCACGCGAATTAAATGCTTATGCTGAACTATCCTCTTCCATTTTCATTTCGAAATAAATATCGTAGATACATTTTTTCTTGTATATTAAGACAGCAAAGTAACACGGATTTTCTAAATGTAAGAGAAAACCGTGTCCAACAGACACAATGGATGTTATAGGTGTGTCGCTGTATGGGTAGGATGTGGGGCCTATTGTGTAAGAATATCCTCCGGACCGGATCTTGATACTCTTCCTACGGCGACAGGAATAGGTCAAGCGGTGGCCCTACCCTATACTTGCTGCTGAACACCCTCCTACCAGTGTTCTTGTTGGTATTGACCAATTCAACCTATGCTTGCTTGTGACAAGCTATCAGGCAGGAAAAACAGATAGTCCTTTTCACACAGGAAATCCAGACCAACACAAACACATACTTTGATGGTTACTATAACAAACGGGTGATGCCGCATGAAACAGGTAGTTTCCTATATAAAAGTAGCCATTAACAGCAGTTGATGGTTTGTATGGATTACAGCATTTTATTTCCAATTTCCCTTACATTTTTTCCGGTTAGTACCTTCTCTAAAAATAACTAACTAAACAAAAAATGAATTAGCAAAATTGGTTCGTCCGTTCAGGCGTAATGACAACGTGAAATGGGGGTTTCATTTATATATATAGCTGTGGAAAGCTTGATACGGAAGCCACTCTGTGTAATTAACACCTAAATTAACTAACTGCGTCTAATTTTGTATTTTCCTCTTCCTCCTTGCGTCAATCCCCACTGCTGGAGGTCATGACCATGTGGTGAATTGTTTTCCTGGATAAAATTTCTTTAATTGTTCTAATTTTCAACGACATCTACGGTTTATAGTATTGTTATGTTAAGATTAGTGAAGTATGGTATGTCAGAACTTTGGTTAACAATTAAATATTAGACCATAAAAGTTAGAAGTTCTATCAGGCTTCTGTGCTTTTACGTTTAACTTTTCAAGTAACTATGAATTGTTCAATATAGTAATCAGAATTATATACTATATTACAAATATATACTTTGTGGAATCAGTTACCGAGGGCGGTATTCCCAAACAATTACAGCTTAGGGACCTTCAAGAAAAGAGCGTACTCATTCTTTTAAGGTCGGCAACGTATCTCTGTAATCCTGGTGTTGCGGATGTCCGTGGGCGAAGGTGATCACTTTCCATCAGATCACCCACATGCTCGTTTGTCTCTTCTTGCATAAAAAAATATACTAAAGCTAAATTAATCCTTATTTCCTTGGTCACCGCATCACACGTGAACGAATGGAACATTGTTGCTAGTTACTTTTTAATTTTATTATTGTCAGGACAAGGCTCTAATGAAGAGTGAAGTCGGTAGAATTAAAAGGAAAATAGGAGAACCATACTCTTGTTCTTCCACACAAGCTGTCAGTATCTGTTAATGTCAAGAGAAAGGGAGCTCGCCGGTCGGCTAGTATTATATATATACAAATACGTAAATATATACTGAATACCGAAATAAATGTTACTAACATCCCACTCCAGAAATACAGACCTCCTTGTTTTCATCACACAAATTACTGCATCTGTTGAAAATCGAATCCGGGTCGTAGCCGGCTACCTACTCTAAAGTCATGAGGTGATCTATCACGTTGTGGCCTGTCATTGACCTATTATTCGGGAGATTCATTAATATCACGTCAAGCTGTCTGGAGTTCGAAATAACTTCATGAGGTCTCGGGTTCGATTTTCGGGTTAGGCATCAGGAAGAAAATGTGTCTTTAATTTTTCATTATAAACAACGTTGCCCGGGATTATATAAGTGCCCAGTTGGTAATAGGTTTTGCAACTTTCACATTGTAGTACTTAGTATTTTTGGCTAGTCGTGAGTGGCCTGGTTGCACCTGAGTTTACGTCTTCTGCACGTGAAGATACTTTATCAAGATTATCACTACTAAAACTTTACCCACGTGAACCAGATCAGCGCGCATAGCTGGAATGCACAAGTTAACCTTTTCTCGTTTATATAAAAATCAGACGTTGTTTCTTGGTCTCGTTAGGCTCAAAGATGGTCTAACGATTGCCTAAAAATGTTCATTTGACTTACCTTAATATAGTTGATTAAAAAAACGAGAATATACTCAACCAAAATTGGCATCACCAGACGACTGTGTCAGTTGTGTAGGTATGAAGGCTTTTCATATCTCTTGTACTTTGGTTACGAATGATAGCTTTGGTATCTGTAGGCCTCTGTGGTCTAGCGGTCCAAGTATAGGACTTGACTTCATGAGGTCCCGGATTCGAATACTGGGTCGGGCAACAAAAAGAAAATATGGTATTTCCTATTTTGTAATTAAAAAATTTTGCTCGGAATTGGGTATATGCTCGGTTGGCGATAGGCTTGCCACCGATCACATTGTGGGACTTTGGTGCCCTTGGCTAGTCGTGGGTAAATGTAAAAGCAGATAAATGTAAAAAAAAGTATCTTCACGCCCATATCCCCGAACGAGTAGGCAAAGGTACAACCAAGGCGGTTGTTCCTCTGCTTATCCGTTCGGGGATATGGGCGTGTAGTTACTTTTTTTTACATTTATATGCCTTTTGATTTCCAATGCTATAAAAAATCACTAGATAATGAGTAAAGAAAACAGCAATGTTGAAACATGTCAGTTTCTATTAGAACATTCATATATCATTCGCATCACGAAAATAAAATTTTTTCAACAATAAACACTTTGAAACGAGTTTATAAAACGCAAAAATATAAATTAGTGGAAAAAAAAATAGGTCACATTCAAATACATAACAGCAATCGTTCGGCTAAGAGGACGGACGTCTAAAAAGACCCGATATAGATGCCTTAAAATACCTGTTTATAAATAGTTGAACTTGCGAGTTTCAGTGATCTCTGAGACGTGAGAATTTAGTGGATTGGTGTGTTCGTATGACTTGTCTTTACCTAATTACATGACGCTAATTATAACATTAAAATGTATGCCAATGTCAATACATTTTTGTAATGCCTATGTCGTCAATTATGCTACTAAAGCATGATCGAATAAGACGAATGGCCTTAATTAATATATGATTGGATAAACATTGAACATTTTATTACGCACAATCAATGTACAGTAAACTATATAACTATAAATTAGGTTAACTTTATCAATAAAATTTCTATCTGACAAGTAGGTAATTATAATGACATTAGAACACAACATTTTTGTAATTACTTTGTCGTGAATTAGTCTAATAAATTTGTTATTAGGTATATAATTGAATAAACACTGACCACTTTATTATTAACCAATTAATGTACAGTAAACTGTAAATGTAATTCGCTTTGTCGGTACGATATGTGTATATCTAGTGACTCAACAATCGTGATGATATGTTTGTAAAATAGTATGTAATCAATAATAAAAGGCTAATAAATAAAAGGCTAAAAACATTTTAAAACAAATTCCTTAATTGATATAATATTTATTTAATTAATTAAAGATTAGATTTGGCTGAACATAAAATTACGCACAAATCAATGTACAGTAAACTATAAATGTGATTCATTTTATCAGCACAATCTATCGCTGCTTAATTATGCAACAATAATTATAACATTTTTGTAATTACAACGTCGTGAATCACTCTTATTAAATTCTAATAAAATTATACAAATTGGCCTTATTATATTTATAACGCACTAATATAATAAATGTGCAGTATATTTTAAAACCATTACTATTGATTACAAAGGATAAAGATTTGCACACAATGGCGCGGGCGGTCCTATGACTTGCAAACGATATTAAGCAGAAAACAAACTACTAGCTTATTTTACTCTAATGGGTTAATATCGTGAAATAAATATTTCACTTTTTATTTGTAGTTTCAGGATAAGGCAGAATTTACATTGAGTCATAGGGATTTGTCTCCGTGATAGCAATAATAAGTACATACAAATTTATTTATTTAATTTCTCATTTCAGAAATGAAAAGTATCAAAGAAATCTGTTCTATATGGAAAATAAACAGTTTTGTGAAAAACATGGTGCTGGAAGCAGATTCCTAAAGATTCTTTAGACACACTTGATAAAAGCAATACACGAAAGCTTAGTCTCGACGTAACAGTTCGGGAAAATATTTTAGAATAAAATATTGTAGAATTAGTAGAATAAAATATTTTAGAATTAGTAGAATAAAAATAAAAATCGAAATAGTAGAATGTCAGCGTAGATCCTCACGGATACCTACATTTATCTACGTTTGTATTGCATATATGTTTCATCAATCTTTCATCTGCTTTTTTCACCAAAAGAGCATGTCCTTTCTCATTTTCAAACCAACATTTCCTTTCGAATCCCACCCAAGTCAATCAAAAATACGTAGCTTGAAAAACAAAACACAATGATTGGTAAATTTTACGAGACACATGCGGCCAGGAAATAAACCTCTTTGGACTGGCAATAGCAAAAACCAAAACATTGGAAAACTACTTCAAGAAGCAATTCAAATTTAACGCGCACGAACGTAACAATTAAACACGTACGCGGTGGCTTAACGCGTACGTCACACACGTAATAAAATTTTAAAACCAGGAACCATTCGCGGTTGGATTTACAACCTTACTGTCGGCGTATTAATTAAAAAATCTCTTCATAAAAGCTCTGTCGGAATATTGGTTGCAGTACGTACCTCGTGCCCTTGGTGAATACACAATAAAATGTATTTTTGGAGTAGTCCATTGCCAACCGCAGCGCAGCACCGAGAGAAATACCGCTGACCACACCATGGGGAACCGTTCGCGTACATTGCGTTTAATAGGCTCAAAGCATTTTGGATTCTTTCATACCATTACAATTTACTAACATATTTCTAGTCGAGTTTTACTACTTTTTTTCGATCGAAACAAGAAATGTCCATTTTCGATAAAAATAAAGATTTTAAATTGCGACTCCTTCAGCCTACAATAGTTTTTTGTACAGACTTTCATCGTTCTTTCTAATTCTTTGGGGGTTGATTTACGAAAAAAAGTATGTTTAACTCGATTCTATAACTATTTGCAATTAAAATCATTATCAAAATCGGTGAAGCAGTTTAGCATAAGCGTAACAATCAAACAGACTTTCGATTTTATAATATTCTATTAAGAATCAAACTCCTACCCATATGTTAAGAAACAGATTGTTTACGTCATGATGTGACAACCCCATGATCTTGTGGCAATAAAAGAATATAGATTACTCGATAATACTGTAAGTGCATATTCATAAATCATATAGTGCTGTACAGCTGCTTGTCCTTGTTGATACGACCATCTTACTATTCGTGACGTCATAACGTATGTGCTTGTTAGTGTAGTGTTCCTTACTTGAGGGTAAGGTAACCAGTAGACTGGTCCACAGGTCTCATATGCCCTAAAATAACGGCGCACTAGTAGCATATTTTGTGGTATCTATAGGCAACTGTTGTCTCTTATCATCAAAAGAGCGGCCTACTTGTTGTCTGTGTATATTTAAATTATTTTCACTAGATATTTGAAGTTATAGCGAACCACACTTTACAGGATTTTTTCTTAACGAATTTGTAACAATAACTTTACATGCACATATAATTTTGCGCTAAGTCCCCTCTGGGTCAAGCAGAAAACGACTAGTGTCAAGCGATGCTGTCCACGGTCAAGCCTAGGTTCCTCCATACAAAACAAGTCAGCTTCGGAGAATCAATATTCTGATATAACTTAAGCATTTGATCGTGAAATATGAATCTAGGTATCTTCAGTTACTAGCCATAATTATGGCTATAAAATAATTTAAAGGAAATGTTTTTTTTTAGTTATAAAGAAACAACCTCATTCTTCCGCCTTGTAAACGCGAGGTTCGGGTTTGAATAGCGGCAGACATTTTGTGTGAAAAAATATTTAAGTATCCGCATTTCTGGGGCTTGATGTATTTATTAATTTTATTCTTGTATTGAATTTCTATGTATTAGTATCGTTAACTAATACCCATAGCACATGCGTAGTATAAGCTTGCTTTGTTTTTAGATTCTTTTTGTGTAATTTTTTCAGGTATATTCATTTATTTATTGATCATACGTGTTATACAATCATACGAATCGTACTCACGTAAGTTCCGATGGTAGAATGTTTATTTTTCTTTAGGAATGTTCAAGTAACTTTCAAGTCAAAACACAACAATTTACGAATACTGCCGTTGTCGATACAGTGACATTACAGTAACCCCAATCCAATCATTACTTCACATTTAAGTTATACTGTATGCTGATTGATCATAAACCCTTATGTTACTTAAAAGGTAGATTCTGTTTTTAAAATATGACGTGATAGATTTACCTTCAGTTCAAAATCTGTGTTGGCGGATCTCTCCACACCACAGAAGTTTCCATGGGCGCACTTTTGCGTGGGAGCTGCAAAGTTATAAAACTGTTTACCAACAAACACAAGACTTAATATATATTTAGATTATTAGTAAAAATAAATCATTTGAAAAGCTAAACTTGTATATGTGGTCATTGATACAGTATTTATTTCTAAAATTAGTATTAATTTTAAACCGTACATCTTTTTTGGTTTAGTTTTATATTAATACTACTTCCATTTTTCTTTTTTTATTCTCACTATCTAATAGTTTTGATATGTTTAATCTTTTTATTCTCAACATATGGTTATAAAGTTTCCTTAAACAGTAAAGGTTGTCTGGTAGAGATCGCTATGTTTGGCAATAAGACAACCTTTTGTATACTATAATTTGTAAACTTGAGTGTTGATAATACTTATTTATATTTACTTTGACGTAAGTTTATTATGCACTGTATAAAACTTCATCTCACCAAAACATTTCATGTAAAATGTTGCCAAGACGACCACATAAGGTTTTCCTTGTGAAAACGATATCAGATCTCATGTAGAGCCAAGCTTCTGAATCTACACGGCCTAACTTTCCACGACTCTAACTTCGCAAATTCTACATATCAGTAAAAATTATTCTTAAAAGTATATGCTCCGCTTGGCTTGTCTTGGCGGGGACACAACCGTGCCCCCAGATTCGTTCTGTCATTCCGTCATTCATTCATTCATCCGTTGACACGTCTATATCTACCTAAAGTCTGATAAACATCTATTAAGAACATTTATTTATATACATAATTTAGTTCTCGTTTGTAAAAAGCAAAAGATGAACAACTGTATAAAAATAAAAAGATAACCCGAACAGGGAAATGTTTTAAAGCCGGGTCAAGCTTATTATTAAAGATGAAACGTTTGTATACGCTAAAATATAAACAAAAGACAGTCCTGAGAGTTGAGTCGCCTAGCTTTATTGTAACAATATGCTACAGAAAAGCTCATGATGTAAACAAAGAAACAGTAACACAAAAGTGGAAATAAGGAAAAGCTTTTGAATGGTCTCTTTCGATGATAAAATACAGACAACGCTCTTCACAGAAATCTGTAAACAATGGATCAGCTGGAACTGGCATATTTGAAAGCTTTTCGCTTCTGAAATTATCTGCGGTTACTGAAATATAACTTATTTAATTATATTTAGGATTCCGTATCTAGTAAGTATAAATAAGTATACTATATTTATTTGGTGACTATAATTATAAGCAATAAATGTAGAATAGACTTGGAAATCTGACCTATGATCCTGGCCACTATAAGAACTTGTACCAGTAACATTAATGGAGACTATATAAACGCGACAGTTATTTGTATGTTGAATGACATTATGCTGATCCCATTGCCAAATCTCATCGTTATTAAAATTAAACGTTGGTGGTAAAATGGCTAATAATTAAGATTCATATGAATTCCTGATTGTACATCATAAAAAATTAACTTAAAAATAATTAATTAATTATGAATTAATTTATTTACCGACTGGTCCGACCAGGAGGCTCTGTTTCAATTGTCAACGAGAGCAGGCATTCATGTAAAAACCATATATGTCTTTGCTTATTTTGGAGTTAAATTTACGTCACTTGTTCAGAGTTTTTAATTTTCTTATTTCATTAACTTATACTTGCTTAAAAACAAGTAGTTCGACTAATATAGTGATTTTTTAGAAAACATCATATAACTACTACAGTAAGGTTGTAAAGCGCTCCTTTCCTAAGACTAAACTTCCTTCATCTAAAACACAAAAATAAAATTACTTTGTATGAACGCTGACAAAACTAAACAACTTCAGAACAGATATAGAAACATGGAAACAAATGGACACAGGATACAATTTTTTACGGATTTTTTCTTAGACTGTATTCACCCAGAAATGTTCTGGAATATAATAAAGTCAATGTCATTTTAGTGTTATCCACAACATCTGGAAAATACATTATTTAATTTGATTGACCTTAAATTCAGTTTTCATAACGAATTGAACAGCTGCAGCTGATATATCTTAGCGTACTTTAATGTTAACGTAAACTATTTTAAAATAGCATAACACTTAAATTCTACTATTGATTTAAACGTCCAAGGCGCTCGCGTTTCGTATTCGTAGGATTGAAACATTACAATTAATGTCCTATAGTAAAAAAATCCGGTTAGTCTTATTATATATATAGTCAACCGTTCCCATACCTTTCTAACAGCAAAACCAGGCGTGTAGTTTTATTATGTGCGAACATTTAAACTGAGAAACAGACAAAAAATGTTTGTCATTCAATTCCGACAAAGCAAAGGTTTTGTGATCTAGTTATAAGAAAAAGATAGAAGAGTGAATTCTGTACATTGAGGATATTTAAAATATTTAGGTGTCGACGTCTAACAACAGTCAGTAAAACACATTTTTAGAATTTTTGTCTGTCTATCTATATCATGAATACAATTTAATTCAATTAAATCTACGAAAACGATCGTAACGAAATCGTTCAAATTAAAGTTATAGGATACTTTTTATCCCGCACACTAAAGGGGGTTCACATGACAGAGGAATAAGTCAGTTAAATATAAATTAAGCTATAATGTATTAATGCGTAGTTTGACATAATTTATTCGTTTCTTAATTTGTAGTATGTGCTTTAGAGACTGTTCCCGAGTTTTTCCGAGTCTTATGACACTCGTAGCTTTTAACGACATTCAATATGAAGTTAACAAATAAATTGATTTCCCGAATGTGGAAAAACCTAAACAAACTGTTCGTTCACAATTAATCCTACATAAAATACATATCTTTACGAAGTTTTAGCCTTATAGTTTCCATGCATGCAGCAGAGAGTGTTCCAAGTGATAGAAGTTCACCGGTCAGCTAGAACTTACTAAAATTTGTATTTGTATTTTTGTCACAGCATAAACCCTGCATTAAACTTGTGGTTCCCCTACGTTTTCTGCACGAACATACAAACTGACAAACAGAAAAAACTGTTTGAAATTTAGGTTAGTCTAAGCAAAGGCTTTGTGAACTTTTAAAATAAATAATTGTTATGTCTTTCTTTCTGTGACCTCTAAATGATAGATCAGCTCTGCGACGAAGTAATTTTTGTCTACCTTAGTCTGTGATTGTAGAGTCTGGATCCTCTATTTTCGGTGTTCTACTTTACTGTGTTTCAACTTAAAGGGTGGTAAGTTTAATATATGTAGTTCAACTTCAGAGCTACGCACTCCAAAATAAACATCAAATCGAGCGATGGTTCATATGAAAAAAACCCTTTTTTTCTTTCCCTTTTTTAAGTATTCAGATAAAAATAGACTATGTTCGTTTATCTTGCTAAAAGTCAACAACGGTGGCTATGAATGACTGTTTTTTTCGTTTTTTCGTATTACACAGGGCTGGGCTTAAACAAAAAAATTAAAAGGAAAATTATCTAAAACGTAGTATGTCATAAAAGCTTATTTATAATGTAGTTGATCTGAATAAACTTGCACTTACTGGTATTTTAGGAGCTTTTTCAACCATAAAGGTATTTTATTACTGATAATAAATATGTTACATGGCAATAATTTTTTATTGCTATTTTTCTCTACATATCAAGAACTACGGCTGGGAAACTCTATAATTCAAAACGAAACGTCTTCGTGTAGTGAAATATTGTAAAGGAAATGTTACTGGCGGAAGTCTACTCTATGTATCACTTTGTATTTCCGACGGAATTCTTAAAGTAACTTACAGTTTCAAACAGAATAATAAATGATATAAAGTAGATATATATGGACATCCTTAATACAAAATAAGCCGATACGATTTTTTACAGGGACCAACCTTATCTTCCCAAAGGGTTTTGAAGAGCTTAATCCGAATACTACTT
Source organism: Calephelis nemesis (assembly GCA_002245505.1). Classification (NCBI taxonomy): domain Eukaryota; kingdom Metazoa; phylum Arthropoda; class Insecta; order Lepidoptera; family Riodinidae; genus Calephelis; species Calephelis nemesis. Next base: position 542,847 of record NJDD01000463.1, read on the forward strand.
CCTTTTAGATATTCTAACATAAACTTAAGGAAATATTGTGTATCTTTTAATCAACTAGTAATTGCAAGCGAATACGTTCGCGTATTAAATTTATCTAGTTCTCAATCAAGTTTTCACCCCTAAAAAAGGAGAATGTTACAAGTTTAACGTGTCTATCTGTGTGTGTTTGTGTTTGCGCGTATGTGTGTGTGTGTGTCTAAGGCGTCATATCTCCTAAACGAATGGACCGATTTCAATGCGGATTTTCGTATGAAAGCAGATGTAAAAAAAGATCATTCTTTCAAGCTTAGTTATGGAAAGAATATTTTTAATTTTATGATTCTTTATCTTTAGATACCTATATAAAATTGCTATTGCCTTCAAAGTACTTCATTTTATGTTAAATGTAACTTGTTGGTTCTGTGTTTGTGTATTACTTTTAAACACATACTGAAATAAGAGTAGGTACGTCTTACATATTCCGAAAATATTAACTTTTTTTTTAATATGGACATTGAACGGTGAAATCATAAATGGTTTTTTATCATAAGTTGTGTATGTACGCATTATAGCTCTTAATATATCAACTTAATACATCCAATCAGAATTCTTTGTTTGAAAAAAGTATTTACTTGGTCCGGGCTCCTTTGCAGAATAGACCATCTGCCTTCCTGCCAGGCAGCTCGTAAAAGGCGAGCATAGTCTTATAGTCACTAACACCGTGACATCTGACTAGGTGGTAGAATTTCGCAGCAACTCGCCTGGATTGATAACAACGCCTTACGTATTCCTGCCACCAAAACCTCAGTGCTTGCTGTTGACGTGTTTAGGTTCGGAGGGTAAGGTAGCCGGTTAACTTACTTTTGCTCGAGGTCTAACATCTCGGCCTCAGGTTTACAACGCACCGTTACCACCTTTGGTGTCACTAGGCGGCATAAATTTCTTACCATCAGGAAATCAGTCTGCTTGTCGCCTTCCAAAATCATAAAGATAGACGTAAACATGGTGGTTCTTAGCTAAAGCATAGCATTACAAGTAGGTTTTGTCGAGGTTACCACGAGGCAATTGGTGTTATTTAAGACTTAAATTAAAGATTCCTGAGTAAGTACACTAGATTCAAAGCGAACTGTACGGCATTCGGAAAAACCATTAAAAATATTTACTGTGTATATGTAAGATTATGTTATCTATATATATAAAAGAAAGTGGTGTTAGTTACACCATTTATAACTCAAGAACGGCTACACCGTTTAGGCTAAAAATTGGTAGGGAGGTAACTTACAACCGGGAGAAGGACATAGGATACTTTTTATCCTGTTCAATTGTGAGAAAACTGGGAAAAACAACATTTTAATTTTTCCTATACAAACTGAACGGGCGGAACGAAGTTCGCGGGAACAGCTAGTATTTTATAAAGAACTGTTTGTCAAAATTTTTATTTGTTTCTTGCCTACACGATATTTCTCGAGATCCTTGGTCTCGCCAAAGTAAGATTAGAAGAAACTTATCTGCTAGGTGAGGAACACCTACTTAAATTTGTTATTTTATGAAAGCCCCCTTAAAGATTAGCATTTGTAGTTGACGAAGATGTTTGAAAAAATTAAAAAAGGGGAATTTAAACTATTCTAGCATATTGACATGTAAATACGTTTTGTGTATGATCTTAAATCATTGAACATCATTAAACCATACTTTAAACAACGCCTAGACAGGTCTCTCGGGCGTATCAATAAGGCTGATTTCACGTGAGAATGAAGGTTGCTGTTAATTTTAGCTAGACAACTAGAGGTAGATGTCAATTAGTTCGTAGTTTTTAAAACGTTGCATAGCACTCTAGCACTAGTAGTCTCGTTGGAAATTCTACAACAGTTGATTTCAAATTAAAAATTTTCCTTATCAAATCAAAATTTTTTATAGTTACATGAGGAATCTCAATAGATTATTTGCTGTCGATGTTTCGATCCAGTTACATAGATCATCCTATGGGACATTGTGGGTAATAAATAATCTACTAAAAGGTCAAAAATAGTAAAAATAGAAATGATTTTCCTAAAGCTGATCATTTTGGTTCCATATATTTCGGTATTTTGTAAACTTTTTAATTCCTTAATTATTAATATTTTCTGAGTTTAAAAAAACAACAAATGTTTTTTTTGTAATTTGATAAATTAGTTATGATTTTAGATTTAATAAGCTATGTCATGAATTTTTAAACTATTACATCTTCATGCCATGATTTATGTTAAGTACTTGACTGAAAAAGCTCTGTCTTTTAAAAACAAAATAAAATCTGATTTAAAAATGTCCCCCATATAAAAATGTTACCATTCTAGAACCTTAGAAATGTAATACAAAATCACATGGCATCAATCTAATGTGAAAGCAGCTCAGCTATCTTTCGTCACAACACCTGTAGCCAGTTCGAGGCGTAAGTGCCCCTGATATATTTATTGTTCCTTCTTATCTACGCCCCATACGCGCATGTTTACTTACGAAATATAAATCATTCCTAATTGCATCGTTTTCTTCTGTTGTTCCGTTTGTTTTTGGATAATAATCTTCTATTTTTATTTTTCTTGTATTTACCGAATTTTAGTTTAGTGTATTTCTTCAGTGTTAGTTGAAGTTTTTGTAGTTCAAGTTGTATTTTAAAACAATATGCATAATGAACCTTCTATCAATTTATATAGAGGTGAACAACTATTTCCCTTGGTCATATCATTACATATAAACGGATGGAACAATTTCGCTAATTATTTTTTGGTTGTGTCAATTATTGGCAGGAGGAGCGAACATTTCGTATGAAATAAAAACATTTCATTTTAGAGGAACATTACAAAGTTTAGGAACTTAGTACATGTTCATAGTTGGTAGTACTCAGTAGTATGAAATAAAAATTAATTGTCACATATACCGCGATGCATTTTTGAAATTTACCGCCTTGTTGGTCGAGTGGTTAGCGTACGCGACTAACTACTCTACTCTACTACTCGGGTTCTATTCCCGACGGGGGCTGGCATTTGGCAAATTTAGATGTCTGCATTTCCGGGTGTTATGATTGTTTATTAAATTTATTCTGGTATCTATTTAAGTACTTCTATGTATTAGTATCGTTGACTAACACCCATAACACAAGCATATAATTTGCAAACTTCGGGGAAAGATTTAATTTGTGTGACTTGTCCAAGGATATTTATTTTTTATATTTTATGATTTTGTGCGGCTTCAGTTTAACAGAATACACTAAAATAAAAAAGGGTCTCGGGAAATTAAATCTCTACCTAATTTAAACTGACTTTAATTATTTCATAAACACATCGCGATTTGGCTATTTTTTGTCATTGTCATTGATGTCGGGATACATGAAAAATTTAAGCTTCATTAAAATATGAAAACCAGTAGTCGGATTATAATAAAATTATTAACAGACCACCTCGGAATCCACCAATGTTCAAGTATTCAAGTAATCACGTATCAAATATGTAAAAACATACAGTCGAATTGACTACCCCTTCTTTAAGGAGTCGGTTAAAATAGTTTGTATTTTGTAAGTAAAGTTCATTTTCCATCGAAGTTTTACACAAATTTCTTCCACACATACAGAGCTATTTGACTTGTACACATTGTAATTAAAGAATCACAGCGCGCTATCACGTAAATACGAACTACCTCATCCATATTTTTTTAATCCCGTACTCTATGCAACAGCATGGGATCACTGGGATATTTTTAATAATAAACTTTTAAATGCAATGATGTAAAGATTAAATTAAAATGCAAGCTGTATCTTTTGTGGTTAACCACAATCATTAATGTTGACAATAATAAAAATAATTTTAATAAAAATATGGTGTTCAACTTTCGTAGGAAATATTAAACTTTCTAGGTAGTTTAGTAGGTTTCGAGGTACTTCTCGTATCAAAATCCTATCTAATTAAACATTACCATATTTAAATAATAATAATAATAGGAGCAGTCAATGGTAACCAGACCCTTAACCATTAAAAAAGCTTATATAATACTAGCTGCCCCAGCAGATTTCGTATCGCTTGACATTAATACTTCCGCAGTAGCGCAGTCTGCCGGACCCAAAGTAAACCATTCCAAAATCAACGACTACTTACAAATAAAAAAGTAATTAAAAAAACAGTTCCAGTGGACCAAATTGTGAATCTAAACCATTATTGAATCCCCTTGAACACACACAAAAATTTTCATCAAAATCACTCCAGTCGCCTAAGAGGAGTTCAGCGGCAAACACACGAACACAAGAAATATAATATAAATTAAGTTAAGAATACTTTCTGTAATAGCATCGCTTATTAATTATAACAATCCGTATCTATTTAAAGTTTTATTTATCAAACGTGGTACTTTACAAACATATTTTTATTGTATTTATATTAAATAACAAAATAACTGTTAAAAATAATGTTCTTCAGTGTTCAAAAATATCGATAGTACAAAAAATTTAATCTCATCCCTAGCTTTACACAGTACGACGTTCGGTCAAACGTTAACATTCATTGAATGGTATCTTTGTTAGCAAATCATTGTTTATATTTTGCAAAGAAATGTATGTGTTCACGAGTTTCTTCCATGAAATAATTTTTATTTTTTAAAAAATGAGCCTCTTTTTTCGTTTTTAAACAAAAGTGTAATACATTAAAAGCCTCATAATGACTTCAGTAATCTAACAACTCTTAATGCAAGCTCACAAACTTCTTTTAAATTATCAACAAAATGTATACTCAAACTGGCCCCGTCAAGCTGAAAATTATAACTAAAAGCATAAGCAACTAAATAATCGCATGGATCTATTCATAAAAAAATCATATTCCTGGAAAAAAATACTTGATCTAACTCCAAAGTACAGAAGTTATATGCTTCTGATAAGGGAGTTAGCGATTGTACTACGTATAAAGAATTATCACAAATTATAAACATAAAAAGCCAGAATCTAGATATTCAGTAGCCAAATGCCAGTCTAAGAATCGAACCCAAAGCTTGCAGTTATTTGTCGGCGTTAGGAGTGTTAACCAACTGGTTTATGTAAGTTTATCAAGGTTTGCTAAGCATTTGAACTTAGGTTTACAGCATTAAGGCTGAATCAGCCATAATGCGCTAACGAAGGTTACATCGTCGCAGGTCATATTCCTATTATTGTAAAATATCACCGCTATACTTAGTCAAGTGATACAGTCGTATTAGGTACTTTAATTTATAATTTGTAGACACAAGATTTATGAATGTTAACCAATTCCAGAGATTCTTCACTCCGTCACCCTGACCACTGACGGGTTACCTATAAGACCACTGTTTTTGGTAACCTATATTTTATGTTTATCTTTTTAATTTATTTTTTATATTAAATGTATAAACGTAGGAAATAAGGTAAAATGAAAATAAATGATAATAATAATATCCCTGGAAAAGTGACACAGATTAATCTGACCCCAATATACGCAAATTATATGGTTGTGTTAAGGTGTTAGTCAACGCTACTAATACATAGAAATACTTAAATCGACACCAGAATAAATTTAGTAAACACGCAGACTCGGAAATGAAGACATCTAAATGTTTGTCACACAATTTTTTAAATCTCTATATTTAACAATAATATTAACTATTGTATAGAGAATTAAAAAAATATTACTTAAACATTATGTTTTTTTTAATATATTTTTCATGGGTCGAAAGTACCCAAATTTGAGATTTCTCGAACCTTTAAAAATTAATATCTTTAAAAATATTAACTTGATCGTGAAAAGTCATAGGACCTTTTTTATTGGTCTCTCAATAAAAAATAAAAAAAATGTCCGGTTGAAAAATAACAATTCCTTGCAATTGTTTAAACAAATTTAAACAATATGGCACCGGGTTGCGCCATGGCAACATGCATTTATATCATTAGGAGGGCAATTTGAATGGAATCGCATAAGAAAATTGAGGTGGACTCATGCGCCGATTCCTTCTAGTCTAAAAGTCCAGTAAAGTTAATGGACACTATATAGAGTCTAACAGTTGCCTCATATCATCGACAATTTATTTATCGATCGATCGATCGATCGATTTATTTCAAAATAAAGTCCAGAAAAGAAACTTCTATGACATTACCTATACATACCTATATATGCTGTAACACTGAGATCAAGCTATCAAATTATTTTTAATAATAAAAGGATAATTTTATATGAAAACGTTATATATTTTATATATTCTTATAGTATTTTCCTTTACATAGTTTTTATATCTTGCAATTCTCTTCTATCTTTTTATTTCATTTCATTTTTAATATTTTCAAAATTCAATTTTTTTTTAAACAGCCAGTAGAACTTTTATCGTAACCTCTACAATACACACAAAAGAACACGATAATATGTACACTCTCATAATTGTAGGTAGTATTATTGTATGCAAGAATGTAATCAGATTAAAACAATCCAGCTATTATGCTGAAGAAACTCAGCATGTATTATCTGAATAGCTCACGTGTTTTCTAGACATTTTTACTCCACATCCACAACCATGAATGACACTCTTCACCTCGTTAGACAAAGTGCATTACAATGACCTTGTCCCCACCGATCCACTGCACTTGGCAACGCCACAATTGCATTACTAAAGTGGGTTTTCGTGACGCTTGGGGATGCACTTCCTTTTGTCTCGCATTCCTTTTCAATACATTGAAAACCTTTAACCTAATTTCAAGTCGCCACTGTGATCTAGCGGTTCAGTTGTTGGACCTGACTGTCTGAGGCCCGGGTTCGAATCCCAGGTCGGGCAACAAAAAAGAAAATGGGGTTTTCCAATTTTCTTATAGAAAAAAACTCGGGACTGGATATGTGCCCGGTTGACGATTTGCCACCTATCACATTGTGGAACTTAGTGTCTTCGGCTAGTCATGGGTGCCTGGCTGTGCCTTTACCTACCTCTTAGGGGATATGGGCGTGAAGATCATATTTTTTAATTTCAAGTTACCTCCATGATTCGGTCCTATATTTTTCTGTCAAAACATTAAAATGTCATCACAAATAAAGTAAAAAATGGCTAAGTTTATAATTCTATTTGGTAGTTTTTTACTCATAAGAGAGCGAGCAAGGATATGGCTCCCTTATGTTGTTGAGTTATTAATATTTTCGTTGTTTAGCTTCGAAATTCGAAAAATAAAGAAAACTTTAGAAGATGACTGTTATTGTTAGTAATCACTTTGGATTTCTGTACAGAAGACTTATAGCTCGAGAGAGACCACTGCTATCATCTAGTATAAACAAAGTCGTGGTGTTATTTATTTTAACTATTTTTCTTTTTGTCCACAGGTAAGCGGCCTCAAGTTTGAAACACAACTTAGAACACTAAACCAATTTCCAGAAACACTGCTGGGGGACCCTGCCAGGAGGATCAGATATTTCGATCCCCTAAGGTAATTTTTCCGTTCTCATAACTGTCCGTTCTCATAATTTTTGTTAACTGTCCGTTCTCATAATTTTTAACAAAAACTATGATAAAGGACAAACTTAACGTCGCTAGGTGAATAAGAATAAGCAACTGCTAATAAAATAAGTACAATAAAATACGTATTTTATAATACTTATTTTATTACACGTTTACTGGTTCATACGACCAAAGTTATTTTTTAGAATAAATTTCAAATAAATGCCTCAGAAAGAACCACGCTCACTTCATAACTTTGTTCGGTTTACGTCCATTCATAACTTAAGAGTTTGTAAGTGAGCATTTTATTTTTTATTTGCTTACATTTTATTAAACCCCGACAGGAAAAGACGGATGTTTATAAGTTTGACGTGTGTCTATGGCATCGTAACTTTTTAACTTGAAGTTAGCCTATATATATATTCGATTTGTTGAGGTTTACCTTCTTGTTTATAATATATGGAGTATACATAAGTTTTTTATTTATATATAGGTGTTGTTGCGGTTTAGTGTTGGTTTATATTTTTCGTACTCTAAGTTCAATATTATTTTTTATAAAAGTTCATCACAATGACATGGAACTTACCTGATTGAAAATAAAGTTGTGGCAGGCATCTTATTTACGCAGCGAACAAACGACAGCTGTCTTAGTGACAAATGATCTACTCTGCTTAGGAGATCCTGACCAACAGGAGAAAATGGGGAAAACGGATTTGATACACTAAATTAGAAAAAGCATTGCTTTAAATATTCGTAAGACGTCAACCAGTTACCGGTTAACCGGATATAAAAACTGTAATACTACTAAAATACAGTAATTTTCGTTTCGCTGGTCGGTATTCAGGCTAGCTCTCAGCAAGGACCGCCGCACAGCGTAGCTCGAACAAAATCAATATAATGATTATAGTATTTTACCACACAAATTATAAAAAAGTATCTTATCATATCCCCGAACAGGTAGACAGAAGCACAACCAGAGCACCCACGACTAGCCGAAGACAATAAGTCCCATATTGTGATAGGTGGCAAGCCTATCGCCAACCGGACACATATCCAATCCCAACCAAACGTTTTTTTTAATAGAAAATTGGGAAAACCCAATTTTCTTTTTGTTGCCCGACCCGGGAATCGAACTCGGGGCCTAACCCAGTCAAGTCCGACAGCTGAACCGCTAGACCACAGACATTTACACTCACCATTATTTAAACTTACCATTTCAATAATTAGTGCAAAATATTCAATAACCATTCCAAAATATCAAAAATTCTCAACGTTTATATTCACGTCTATACTTCTGACGGCACTCCCGGAGTGCAATCCGTTGATATTTTTCATTTCAAAATGGTTAAATTTCGTTATACGAGCAAACATACCGCTTGAAAATATCTTAACTTGCAACCTATCACGTTGTGGGACTTATTGTCTTCGGCTAGCCATGGGTGCCCTGGCTGTAACTCTGTCTACCTCTTCGGGGATATGGGCGTGAAGATACCGCATAAAATATAATCCTCGTTGGTGTTTAGTATTATGAAAAAATATAATTCCGTTCCGTTAATTTTAATTAAATCTCCGTTGATTATTTTAAAAAAAGAACCTAGATATCACACAATAACGAAACCGTTGTGTGTAAAGTGACCACAGACCAGTCAATTAATCTTCGAATGGGAATAAAACTCACCGTCGACTGACTTTCCAAATTCATCGATGTAATAAATTAGTGTTTCAGTTGAGGAACGGTGTGTATGTGTACGTTTTTATTGTTACATAATTTATGAGTGTGTAGCATCGACTAAAAACACGTATTAAACGAATCCAAATCGAATATAAAATTTTGATTATAATACCATGTCCGTATGACTCAACATTGTCGTGTTCCGCGCTGGAGACTATCAGCTTGGCAACGGGAAATTCGCTAAAGCGAATAATCGCGCGGTGCGACCGGCGGCGCGTCTGGCGTCTGAAACAAATGTATGGTATGTTCTTAGCATCCCACGGGCTGTGGCGACCAGCGAAGCGACCGGCGAAATGCATCGAGCGAATCGCGGCGGCGACTGGCGGCGCGGCGGGCGAGCTAAACAAACGTATGAATCAGTATGGCCACAGATTATTCGCCTGTATGGCGCTAGCCACGGAGTCGAGCGGCAGTCGCGGCGAATAGTACATCGATTAAATAAATGAGTTTAGTTGTTTTCGCTTCGAAATATGAACACCGAGATTTTTGTTGCTGTAAATAATGTCAAAAACAATTTTTACATTTGAAATTCTATTTGTGTAGACTTTATTCTCCAATTCAGGTTGAACATTATTGAGAATGTAATCGTATTTTTCAATAGTCATTCTCGTTTTGAAAAGTTTTTCTGGATTTATTTTGATTTATATATATTCTTCGTACTACGTAGAATTCTCCATCAATACCCCGATTTAAGAATCGTAGAATTCTAACCATGCTAGCCAGCTCGAAAAGGGCGAGCATAGGCTTACTGTCACTAACACCGTGACATCTGACTAGATACCACCTATTTTGCAGCGACTCGCCCGGAGTGGTATATCTGCCTTACCTATTCCTGCCGCCATACCGTCGATGATTGCCGTTGACGTGTTCTGGTTTGGAGGGGTAATGTAGCCGGTAAACTTACTTTTGTTCTTGGCCTCAGGTTAGCAACGCACCATTACTACGTTTGGTGTCTATATGCTTCCAGTACCATAAAAAAGACATTTCACTACGGGGCTTCCTTTACTAGTCGCGGCGGTGAATGCGACTGCCCATGGCCTGCAAACGGTGCCGCGCGAATTGCCGCTTCGCCAGACGCTTTAGCGAATTTCCCGTGGCCAGGCCGTAAGGCAGTCGGTAGCCATTTCGCACGACGCCTGATATTAAATTGCCAAATAAAATAAAATTAACAATAAACGAACTGTTATTATTTAAAAACGTAAAGAATTTTATAATAGAAAAACGATTTTAACTATTACCTTCTAGATCATTTTCAATTGTACAATATTAAATTGATAGATCAGCTCCAATTTGCAACAACTTTAAAGTTTACACATCTTACCTAATTATAACTGTACCTAATGTAGTAGTGATTAAATAAATGTATTTTGTTTCAGAAACGAATACTTTTTTGACCGAAACCGGCCGTCCTTCGACGCCATCCTGTATTACTATCAAAGCGGTGGGCGACTCAGGCGACCCGTCAACGTTCCACTGGACGTATTCTCAGAAGAGATCAAATTCTATGAGTTAGGAGAACAAGCCACCAACAAATTCCGGTAACGTTGACAAAAAGATTATGAAATAATTCAATCACAGTAAAACTGCAAAGCCGACTCCAATTATTTAATTTAATACCCTAATAATGTAATAAATAAATGTAAATATAATAATGTAATTCTTTTTTCTAAGTATGAATCCGAGGTGGTCTCACATAATATTTATCAACATCCTACTAATATTTTTAAGTTAAATTATCATAATTGATAATATAGTCGGTGTAAACAAAAAATTATGCATTATTAAGAGAAACCAAAATAAAATAAAAAATTATATTAAACATTATCGTATAGTCGAATCACGAATGGATCATATCCTCTTTTTTGTAGTCGGCTAATTCGAATTAGTTCTGTTGCTGTCAATGTTTTTCGTACATGTATTATGTAATTCTATGCAAGATCTTTTATTTCATTATTAGGTATATACCTAATATACCTAAATATATTTCATTACTAAGTATAACATAAATACCACTAGTGGGATGTTGATATATATGTACGACACACCTCAAATATAAGCTACCTTCCTAAAAAAATAATCAAAATCGGTTCGTATTTGAACAAGTATTCACGTAACAAACATGCAAAATACATACAGTAAAATTGACAATATCTTTCTTTATGACAGTTAAAAAATGTCTGCTGAGAATTCCTATAAAATAGGGATAAAATAAATGTTTTTTTTTAAGTCAATAGGCAGCTTATCAATATTTGACATGATTTTTTAAAATTATTTTTTTATCCTTTTTTCTGTTCTTTTATGATAATAAAATTGGAAAAGGAGCAACAATTTGTTACCAGATAGCGTAGCATAATAATTATGAATATATTAATTAAATTTAAATTAACCTTTTTTCATTTGCAGTGAGGATGAAGGATTTATAAAAGAAGAAGAGAAACCCTTACCCACAAACGAACGCCAGCGCAAAATCTGGCTACTCTTCGAATACCCAGAAAGCTCTCAAGCTGCCCGTGTTGTTGCCATCATCTCAGTCTTTGTTATCCTCCTCTCTATTGTTATTTTCTGCCTGGAAACTCTCCCAGAATTCAAGCACTACAAAGTATTCAACACAACTACAAACGGCACCAAGATTGAGGAAGACGAAGTCCCAGATATTACTGACCCATTCTTCCTAATAGAAACGCTCTGTATTATATGGTTTACGTTTGAGTTGATAGTGCGGTTTTTGGCCTGTCCGAACAAATTTAATTTCTTTAGAGACGTGATGAATATAATAGACATCATTGCTATTATTCCATATTTCATCACCCTGGCTACAGTTGTTGCCGAAGAAGAAGACACCTTGAACCTTCCCAGAGCTCCCGTCTCACCTCAAGACAAATCAACCAACCAAGCCATGAGTCTCGCAATTCTCCGAGTGATTCGTCTTGTCCGAGTTTTCCGAATATTCAAACTGTCGCGGCACTCGAAAGGCTTACAAATCCTCGGTCGAACACTGAAGGCATCAATGCGTGAACTTGGGCTTTTAATATTTTTCCTCTTCATAGGTAAGCGATATCTAATATACCATAAATTGTTGCCGATGTCCTTATTAAATGTTTAATTAATTGAAATAAGATAAACACTGCTATAAGTGTATAACATAATCAAAACTCCAGGACATGTATTATCTAATTTAACTGTACTTATGACATGGTTTAAAATAACTACTTGTTTAAATTGTTTTTGTACTTTAGGCTTTCAAATGGGAAGTTTATTATGACAGTACTTAATTTAGATGTTAACTAATTGTCTACATTTGAAGACATATAAAGAGTAAAAGAAGAATCGTGGTGAGCGACTTCGGCGCCCACTCCAGGGCGGCGCGGGTTGGCCGCGGTACAAACCATTCTGTGTTCACAGGAGTGGTCGTGTTTTCAAGCGCTGTATTCTTTGCCGATAAAGATTGCCCCGATACAAACTTTTCCTCAATCCCCGACGCGTTTTGGTGGGCTGTCATAACAATGACAACCGTTGGCTATGGAGACATGAGGTAACTCACGTCGCGCGATCCACCCCGCGCCCACCTGCAATCGCCTCCTTCGCAATGTTCTCCCACTGTATGCGCATTCGTATGTGCTTAAAGGTGTGGTGCTGTTTTCATCTGCGGTGTACTTCGCGGAAGCTGGAAGTGAGAACAGCTTCTTCAAATCCATACCTGATGCGTTTTGGTGGGCGGTCGTGACAATGACGACCGTAGGATACGGAGACATGACGTATGATACAGCGACTTCACCCTAAATTTCATCTACGCCTTCTCGTCATTTCATTTTATCCCACATACATACATCGGCATCTAACCACGGTTGTGATTTTCTTTCGCCACATCATATAACTACATGCTTTAGTTTGATTTACCGTCGGTTCGCCTGGAACATAACCGATCACTTTCCTATTTTTTCACTTATTATTCAAATCTTTGCACGGTCGATACGTTCGTTTTGTCTATTTATTTTTGAATAGTCTACTTAATAGAATTTCTTCCTGAACTCTTACAATTTTACATGGAAGCATAATTGTAAAAATGACATGTATATTATTTTAAAATTAAACATTAAATATCACAATAAAAATGTGTACAACATGACAAGTCGTCGGTGTGACAATCGCCCTTTCCAAATCGTATGTGTCGTAGTGATGCACTTTAACTCATAGGTAACTTGTTTAAACATTCTTGTCCTTTGTTCACACCGAGTTGAAGTGATTCTATCCTTGTACTTTGTGTCCACCCCTTTTGTTGAATGTGCTCTTTGTGACGCTTACGCTGAAGCCTAGGTGTATTTCTATCCGACTGTTGTTGTTGTTGTTACATAACGTGGACAAAACTGCTTATCGAAAATGGTGAATATTTAGTTTTGCAATCTTGTTCACTCGTGGCGATATCTGCTCTTCATCATAATTAGCAAGCCCGCACACCTGACAATAATATTGTCAATCCTGAAGTAGGTAACATATCGATATTTTTACAAAACAATCAACAAATATTGTCGATATTTTGATCCCCTTAAATATTTAATCGGTATAGATTTATGAGTATCAAATTTAATATTTTATTAATAACTTATACTTCTATTAGTGTCGTCGAATTGTTAGTAGAATATATTTACTATATTTGATACCCTTGTATTGGATGACATAAATAAGGCTTTAAAATATCGATACCATATTTGTGGATCTACTATTCCACTTGTCCACCCCTAATGCTCTACAATATTATCGTGTGTGTGCGGGCAGCCTTACATTTGATTTATTTTGCTTTTAGTAACACTTGTAAAAGTATTTCTATTGCTCGTGTTTCTAAATTGTCTGTTTATTTGGAATGACCTACGAACTGTCTTTCAATCATCTCACCACGGTTTACATCTATGCTGCTATGTAAAATTGACGTTCAGATTTGTTCATTGCTTAAGTGTCTGTATTTCCACATTTAGCTTCCACACCATTTTCGAAAGAAGAAATATATATGTTACTTGTATATTAGAAATTGCATGACTATAAGTAGAACCAATTCATGTTATAATTTCACTTTCAGTGTGTAGTCCACAGTAAGAATTTTTTAATCGTTGATTGTTAAGTCATATTTTAAGATACATATAATTTACAACATATATTTATGTACAATTTTTAATAACTTGTAATGTCCAAAAATAGCGTAAGACTCTGTTCGGCTAAATGTATTAATAGACATTGTTTGTTTTCTGCAAGCGAATGTATTATCTGTTAATACATTTAAGACTGGAGTTTTGGTTATTTTGGACATAGAGCTAATACTAGCTGCTATGCGTTTTAAACAAAGATTATAATTGTATTCGCTGGCAGGTATGGAAGATGATGAATGATATTGTATTGCAAAAAAAGGCGAATTTATATTTAAAATGTATTATGTGCTCATTTGTTATATCGACATTTAAATTTCATTGAAATGTTCATTTTTTGTGTAAAGTAGTTTAGTACGTGCATGTTAATCATCACAGTGTTAGTTGAAACTTTAACGTTATTGAGAGACGCTAATTGTGCATTTTTATAGGCCTGTTGGCGTTTGGGGTAAGATCGTGGGGTCGCTGTGCGCGATTGCTGGTGTACTTACTATTGCTCTGCCAGTTCCTGTCATCGTGTCTAACTTCAATTACTTCTACCATCGAGAAACTGACCAGGAAGAGATGCAGTCACAGAATTTCAACCATGTCACAAGCTGCCCGTATTTGCCTGGGACTATGGGCGAGCCCTATTTGAGTGAGTTATTTTTGGAAATATAAATATAATACTCGCCATGCGAATTTATTATATGGATGTGTTATTGTTAACTTACTTCAATTACATAGTATTAAGAGCTTTAAGAAAATACTTTAAATTTCTATAGGTAATTTTTAACATCTAATTTTTATTCTCATTTTTTATTTGAAATACCTTTTATGAAAAGTGCATAAATGCAATTAATCTAACTGATGTTAGTTTTAAGTCTTTACTCGCTTTTCATGAAAAAACGTGGCTTTTTATTATTGTTTGCTTTCATTTCAAGTTCTTTACATATTTATTTCAATACTTTCAGGTGGAAAAGACGATGAAAAAGACGAAATTTGCAGTGACCATTGATTAGTTCATAGTGTTGTGCGTTTGTTTGTTTTGAACGAACTAGTTTTATCGATAGAGACGATCCTTGTGATATTATTGTGTAAGGTGTATAGTGAAGATTTTATGTAAATATTAGATAAGTAATTTAAGTTAACGGAAAATGGGAAATGTTGTTTGTTTTCTCTGAAGTTATGTTTGCGATGTTATTTTATTAGATGTAATAGAATTTTTATCGCATTCAACCATTTAAGCAGAGGGTTTTATTGTTTTATTTCAATATCTTTGTGTATCACAAAACATTAACAATTGATAAACTCAAAGTAGAATAATTACATTCACTGCCACTTAATAATTAATTAGTTATGAAATAATTGTTTGAGCGAATGTAAGAATTAACAACGAGATCTTCCGAAAATTGTAGAATTTTGTATTTTTTTTTTAATTTCAGTACAGTTTTGTTAAGTTTGAGCAGTAAAAAGTTATTTCATGTCAGTAAAAGAGTAAATGAATTTGTATCTGATGATATTAACACTGAAAAGCTTATCTTTATTGGATGCAAAAGTAAATTTGTTTAATATTGTTGAATGATAAAGAAAAGACACAAATTATTTCCATCCTTGATTTAATTTTATTTTGTTTCGATATCGATGAAAGAGTTTCAGTTACTAAAGGTTATGGAGAGTTGGTTCGTTATTTCCAATAGCTGTAGATTTTTTTCATTCCTATCTCGTTGCCCTATTTATTTAACCTACATTTTCAAAGCTTTGTAACTAGATCTATTTGTACAGGGTAAATGTAATAGGAAATAGATAGGTATAGTATACAATACTGTCTCTTTGAGACCTTGTTAAATAATATACCTATATGACGTACCCTTTTCAATCTAGTCTTATAGATCACTATTACTTTGGTTAAACTTCTGAAACAGTATTTCACTGTACTAATAGGCCATAGTACCTTAAGGTTGGGTTCCTAAATTAAATGTGTAATTTGATTGACAGAAGTGTATTCAGTGGTGCTATTATGGAAACATAGGTACATAAATATGCTGATAAACAAAAGCCCTGTGTTGAAGCAGAGTAAACTGCCGCCAGTGATTTTTCTTTCAAATTTAGAAAAATATATTTGGCATAATATTTCAACATGTTATTTATATATTATGTAAAGATTTTCCATACAATTACAGTTTATTAAAGAAATTTTAGTGGAAATTTATTAAAGAATCTTAATTTTTACAAACTCCAGTATCCAATCCAAAAAAAACAATTTGATGGCGACTTTCACCAGATCCCTTTATTGTTTCCCGGCTATTTATAAAAATGTCGTTCATGAAATTGGCAAATACGATTATAATATCGTCTTCTATCGAACTGCCGATCTTCGTATTCAACTTTGCAAGAAAATTGGTGCGAAGATTTTTATTCTCAAACTACTAAAATTTATCATCATACCAAACTAATTGCCTCCTGCAATCCCTTCCTTATTTATTATTTTATTTTTAGTTGAAAACTCTTCAACTGGCCTACCAACGTAAGTTTTAAATTATTTATAAGTTTTGTTTTGTTGCTTTTAGTTTTTGTGTGTTAGTTTCGCTCACAGTATTTAATATCTAAAATCAAAAAAAGCTACGTATTTAAAAAATAACATTAAAGACAATATTTGCTCAACATTAGTTATTGGAGTTTCTCAAGTAGTTTAGGTATTAAAACGTTTAGGTATTTATTTAGTGTACTAGATAACTCTACTACGTCGCGCAACTCATTTTTTCCCATCTTTTGTCTCTACCATGTTTTCGCTTTCGAACGTTTTTTTTAGAAAACTCATGTGGAAGAGTTTTGAGGGATGCGCCTCAAGTCAATATAAAAACAATCATTTTTTTATTTCTTTAAAGAAAAATATACTCAGAGATATACTTATATAGAAAGAAGACGGTTTTTTGAAATGAAATCTCTATCTTACACTTCGAACCAAATAACATTTCGCTGTACAAATCTGTAAAGTTTCATAAAGATCTCTCAAGCTTAAAATTAACTGCTTGAACGCTATCATTATTATCTTTAAATAAGCAAGCAAGTAAAGCTAAGTACTTTAATAACCTAGAACTCACAGCTCATTCAAAAAGAGTAGACAAAAATTGAGAGCGTCACCGTCTTTTACATGACAACATCATACCACGATAAGTTCCGCTAGGAGTAAATTATTTTAAGACAAAGAGTCAATTTAATCGTTTAAAAATTTTAATAAATGTAACCATAGAAAGTTAGGAAACGAAAGTTTATACAATAAATATACTCCTAGCGGAGGTTGTGACATGTTCTCATCGTGTTCCTAGATATAGAAAAAAGTTAGTTCCGATGTAGTTGATTTCTACGCTTTTCGTACGGACGGTATTTCCCGTGAAAATCAGTTTGCTGGTTTTCTTTTAGAGATAGTACGAATATCACACACCATTAGTTTTTGAATATTCGAATATAGAAAAGCTATCTTGAAATAAAGTTTCCGTTATATTTTACAAGTGCCAACGGTTGAGAGCTGAAAACAGATTTAACATTTTATGATAATATCTTGTTAGTGCTGATCATCACCAAAACTTTGTAAGAGGCTAGACTTTAACAAATACTTTTACAGTTTCAGGGCCAATAAAGAAATCATCAGTTAGCGATGATTCATCATCAGATATGATGGAGTTAGACGATACAGCACTGGTGGCTGACCCGCAGTTGGAAACGAACCTGCGGCGTTTGCGTGAGGAGGAGCGTCTTTTGCTTGAACAGCAAGCGGCTATGGAGGCTGCTGGTAATGTTGATGACATCGCAGCTTTGGAACATCAAGATCTACTGCGACTGAATCATGTAAGTCAATATGTACCTAAAAATGACGATAAGATCTATGGTGTCTATAGACAACTGTCCACGGCTATCTCTTGCCATCAGGCGAGCCGTAGGTATACTTATTATCTATCGTATTCTATAACAATAATTGTAGAAGTATACCTGAACATTGACTTAGCTTATGCAAAGGCCTCTATATGTGTTTTGTACATCCAGTATTTATAAATGCGCCCAAAAAAACGTATACATTATCGCAAAATTGAGATTGTCTTACTTTTTATCATACATATTGGGGTTTGTAGAATATTGACTAAATACCTACCAAGTGGCTTATAAAACCTAAAAATAGTTTATTTGCTTCAACCAACGTGAAAGTTTTTAGAGATGATTCTGCATCTCACATTAATCGGCACCGACGCCATTACTTGAAGTTTGTCACTATGTTGTTCCATTTCAGAAGCTCAAAAAAAATTTAGAAGCATACATTTACATAATAGTCTATAACAAAAATTATTTATTTATTTATTTACTCTTCATGTACACACAAAACATATTTACAAGCATCAAAGATCCAGTATACTTCTTATCGTCATAAGATCTTCCACCGAACCCTATAAGAAAACGGGTGTTGTAGATATGTCACAATCCCGGTATCATCATTCACTCAATTTACAACTTCATTCATTCACTCATTTTACAACATTTTATTTATTTTCCAATATAGATAAGACAGCAGGAGGTGCAGAAGCAGCAGGCCGCGCAGGTGCAGCGACAAGCTCTGCGCGCCGGCTCGCAGGAAGGGCTCGCCGACCGTCGCGAGCTGCGCCGGCGAGTTCCCTGCAACGTACGAGTCAACCAACTGCACGCGGCGTCGGGAGCCGAAGCTATAGAAACGGATGTCTGACCAACGGGTAAGTTGGCCATTTTTCGTGACATCTATATACTTAAAAGAAAGTCGTGTTTGTTACACTATTTATAACTCAACAACGGCTGAACCGATTTTGCTAAAAATTGATGGGAAGGTAACTTAAAACTAAGAGAATTACATAGGGTAAATTTTATCCCGTTCAACAGCGGGGAAACTAAAAAAAGTTACATTTTATTTTTTTCCCGTACAAATTGAACGGGTGGAACGAAGTTCGCCGGAACATCTAGTTTTTAATACATGTTAGATTTATGCTAACCCCTCGATTAATGAAAATATTTCTATATATTGTTAATATTAAAAAAATGGCATCTCTGGCGAATTACACAAATCTGTTTATCATCAAAGTCAGTAGATCATAATATGCGTTTGTTACTAATTTTAATCGACGATACTAATAAACAGGAACATTTATATATATTTAAATAGATACAGTAATAAATAAAACACAAAACCTGGAGATTTAGACATAACCACACAAATCCTGCCCGTCGAAAATGAAGCGGCCTCACGGTTGGTCGGCGGGTTTAGACGTATACGATAACCCCTGGCCACGAGGTGGATCATCATAAAAATACAGGAGTAGAGTTTAGGTAGAGGGTTAAATTTTGCTCATGATTATGACCTAACCTATTCCTGTCGTCATAACCTAGACATTTGGCACTGACGCGACCCTGTCCATAAGGTGAGATAGATTATGATGTAGCCTCAGATCCCGGCCACATATAGTGATGCATTAGTAACATATAAGATGTCTATATGTAACAGTTTTAACTTCACATCACAAGAGCTTCATGCTCCTTTGTTATCTAATAAAAAATCGGATACCTACAATTGTGTCTATTTGACGAGCTAGTGTAATAATGGTTTTACGAAAAGTAAACCAAAGTGTATTGCTACAAAATATGTTTTAATCTCTTACTTTTAAAATAAAAAAACCGGCCAAGTGTGAGTCGCACACGCGCACGAGGGGGTTCGTATTAAATTATTATTATTATATTATTAAAAATTAGGTTTTCATTTTATTTTACTGTTATTTAATTATTTATTTTGAAAGATAATATACAAGTAAATATTCTGTGAAAATTTTGAGCAAAAAAAATACGAAAAAAACACACTTTTGTGTGGGGGTATAAAATACGCCCTTAGTATTTTATTCGTTTAATTTATTGTATTTGTTGTTATAGCGGCAACGAAAATACACCATTTGTGACAATTTCAGTTTTCTAGCTATCACGGTTTATGAGATACAGCCTGGAGATAGACAGACAGACGGCGCAGGGTAACAGTAACAGGGTTTCCGTTTTCACCCTTTGGGTACGAAACTTTAAAAAGGGTGTTAAAAGTTAGATACCTGTTTATGTACGGATAGATTTATGTGCCATTTTTTTAAGCTAGCGTAATCAATGTGCTTCTGGAAGGCGTGTTTACATCCGTCTAGAATCCCTATTACCTTATACCACAACAACAGAATTTACAATAGATTTTGTCGGAGTTTAGTGTTTTTATTTAATTTGTGATTATTTTTACAGCAGCACAAGTTTCATTTATAAGATGGTAATATTGAAATAACATATATTAATGACTAGCAATATATATAAATATACTTATTGTTGTGATAATGTAAACAATATTTATGTACTTAATAATAACATCACGCTTTCATACTACTTGAATTTCTACGGAAAAAGAGAAATCTATTTTGATTCTTATGTATAATAATGAAATAATAATAATATTTAAATAACGTTTGTAGAAATTTATCTCGATCTAAACTATGACATGTATAATGATCTTCTTACAAATAACAAGGAACAAAGTGTAATATTAAACTCTTTACGCTATTCGAGCTTAGCTCTTCCGTCGTAGTTCACGTTGTTAGCGTAATTTATTTAACGATGATAATATTCCGTATCCTGCCGTAATACGAGAAGGTCAATTAGTGGTTAGTGTTCATACATAAATATTCGCTGAGCAACTAATAAAAATTAAACACTGGAGTAAAATTACCTGTTTTGTCATAAATTCTGCATTTCTTTATAAGATTGTAGACTAACTATCAAACGTTCTCGTAAAGACACTGCAAATGTTACCGAACTTGCTGGTGGAGGTGCGTCATATTATTGCCGAGATGAGAAGTTTAGGAGCTATTTTTAAAATTTGTTTAAAACAGGGGTAAGCAAACTCTTTTGACCGGGAGCAGGTAAATTAAAAAAAAATCTAGTGTCAGCCCAGTAAATTAAAGTACATCGTGAGGCGGACCGATTAATTAAATACATCTAGAAGAGCTGTAAATATTACTATTATAAAGCGTTGTATGAAGATAACATATGGTATTTATTTCTGATTTTACAATCTTTTATTAAAATAAAATCAATTTATGAAGTATAGATTCAGTTGTTCAAATTTCAACTTTTCGACCATTTTTTTTAAGGACGTTCATATTTATTCTGAAAAAAAATGCTCGGCTTGCCGGATTAAAATCTTTCACGGGCAGAAACCGGCTCGCGGGCCGTAGTTTGCCTACCACTAGTTTTAAATTAGATAAAAATAACATGATTCTGCAGCCAATTAGTTACCGATATGTTTTATATAAACAAATTTTACTAAAAGTTTACATTGATTCAACATTACAGAAGAGAGCATTATGTTATTTAATTCAGATTTGTCTGTGCGTCAAACAAGATTATTACTAATACTACGTAAAATGGCAATCCTATTAACAATATACTTATATATGGGAAAGTTTGTGAAAACGTTTAGATGTTTTTACATTCAATGTGTGGATATAGGTACCTACATATGTTTGTCAGTCAATCACGCCTGGGGCAATCGCAATAAAATTTCGGGTTGAATTTTTTACGGTATTAAACAGGGAATAAGCACATGGGAATCCTGGTGGTACGACAAAACCATAGCCTATAGACACCATTGATTGTTATAGATGCGTCGTTTTCCTGTGGTTGGGGTGTAAGGCCTATTATGCAATTCGGGTACTACTCTCTGGGCTGAAACATGACCTGTGGAACCCAGACAAGTTGATGCACAGCACTCTGGCAACAGTGATTTGTTCCTTAAAACTTTCATAAAAAGACGAAGTCGGAGGGAATAGGTTATAATAAATCCCGACGGAAAAAGCGAAGTGATCACTCTGATCAT
>NJDD01000463.1:565083-578124 GCA_002245505.1 Calephelis nemesis
AGACATCATAACTTTTGAGCGGATGCACCGATTTCAACGCGGATTCTTTTGTTTGTAAGCTGACGTTAGCGAGATAGGTCTTAGCTACTACACGAACATAATTTAATTGTAATAAAAACATTGCAAGTGTAGCCATAGCATTGTTAATTATATTTTTACAAAGTTGACACATCGAGTGTCTAGTGCATGTTCTTATTTCTTAAAACATCTTTTGATTTATAAGTTGCATTGTATTTTTATTGCAAATTTTATGTAAACCTTATTTTAACTTTTTGAAGGTAGGGTTAGGTGAAAGGTCCTAATGACCCTATTGTTTGCCATGACTCTAGTTGCATAATAGGCATCGAGGCCACAGGACAACGACGCACCTATAACATCTATGCTATTTGTAGGCCATGGTTGTCTCTTGCTATCAGAAGAGCCATGCGCCTACAAAAAAATCTGTACATATGCTTTAATAAATAGGTACATACATAAGTAATAAATCTGAGCTAAAAGCTTATAGTTTGATTATAGTCATTTTAATTACTATTTATAAATCAAATACTCGTATTATAATAAGAAACCATTTTTTTAAACCTGATTACATACGACGACTAATTAATGGTTAATGCTACGATGTTTGAGATAGGATAAGTGCCCGGTTGGAGATAGATTTGCCACCTATCGTATTGTGCGACTACGTAGCTTTGGCTAATTAGGTAACCCTGGTTGTACCTCTGCTTACTTTACCGAAAACCACTACTCGGATCATGATAAAATTATTAAACGATCACCTCTAAATCATGACCTATCATTCTAAAAAAGGACTATTAAAATCCGTTCCTTGTATTGGCCAAGTAATTGCATAACATATAATAAACATAAAACATACAGTAGAATTAAGAACCTCCTTCTTTTGCAATCGGTTAAAAATACCGAAAATATAAATATGCTGTATACATTTATAATAGTGTACCAGGTGAATACAAGGGGCGTATTTTAGAGACATAATTAGAAAATAAAGAATATACTGCGCCTTTTAGCTTCGCAAAATTGCTTGTCAATTGTAAAAGTGGGTGAATCGACAGTCGTCAAGTTGACAGTGATAACGGCGAGCGTGAATGGCGTGAATAAGCCCACCATACACCACAATGTAGCCTCTTCGATAGTGCTAGGCTTGAATGGAGGCACCGATCGATGTTCCGCAGACCCCGCAGTATCCGCGCCCGTGACGTCACGCCCCCCCTCACGCACGCTAGTCCAATCGATGCGCCTCATACTAAAGCCCTCTCTACCGGAATTAACAATTTACAACTTGCAAAAGTGTAGCTTTATACAAGATTTATCGCGTCCGCTGCGCAATGCGCCTGTTATGTCACATACCTTAGCTATGCAGTAAAGATAACCTTGCCAAAACTCATATTCTTACATTTTATTAAAACGTTCATTTGGTAACTGGAAAAGTTTGGAGACGGATTGATGAGTTTGAATTTTATGACTTATTATGCTTAGGTTACGTCGTATTATATAGTTTATTTCTCATCGCTGAAGTTTAAAATAAATACAGTTAAGAAAATAAAAACACTTATGTGTCTATATATCTCACGAGATTATTTATTCATAAAAAAATCATGACACACCAATTCCTTTATAATTAAATATAAATTGTTGTTTGATTATCACGTGCTAAAATGATTAACATTCCATTTAACGATAATAATTATAAGTAATAATTGTGTTTCAATAATGTTTAAATTATTATTTTATTTTCAACTCTATTTCGCTTTATACATATTGAAATTAATAAGTTAACTAAAAAAGGCTTTACTTACCTATTTTTGGCGATCAAAATTAAACATGGTTTCAAACGTCAGTTAATCCTTTGTACATTTATTTTTAACAAACTGGCAAACGAACCATACAGTTTCTTTTAAATTCTTATGAATTAATCAGACATTTTTTTAAGGGAAAGAAATTTTTAACCTAATGAAATTTTATTTTGTTTAGGTTTCTTCATATACTACTATCCGTAATTCAAGAAATTAAGTACTACTTACAATGTTAACTGTATTTCGAAAACAAATATTTGTAAGTTCAAGAATTTCTATGATCTGTCATTTATGTCATTCATTTTCGCATATGCTTCCAAAGAAAAAATCATTTCATTATTTCTGTTCTATATATCTCATGTATCTAACTTGAAAAATCTTTGCGCTGTCATATTTTATTTAAATTTCATTGAATTGTAACAAGACATTAACACAATTTTCGTTTCTTCAGTCACCGTAGACATACACCCATGCCCCGGAAATTTGTAAGTCCCTCAATTTATATAAACTGCTACTTTAGCATGTTTTCCTCGAGGCTAACCTTCCATCAATAATCACCGGAACTTATGTTTGTGAACAAACTGGAAGTTTAGACATATCTGATGGAACGTTGGCTAATCTAAGACCCGCCACGATTTGTGTACACTGTAATCACCTCGTTGATTGTACGTTCATACATGCTATTGTCGCATGCCATTTTATGGTTATCCCTTTCATGTTACGTACTACAGAACGAGACAAGGTTCCATCAATAAAGCATTTGCTCTGTTCTTTACGTAACATGAAAGAAAACCAAAAGGCGCATTCCGAAAATCGTGTGTGTGACCAAACCCTAAGTATAAAGCGAATAACACATTCATGAATTGTTTAACGGGCTTTTGTATAGGATCTGAGAATCATTTACCTCAGCATAAAATAAATTATTTTATTCGTGAAGACGGCAAGAAAAATAAATGTTATATTTGGCTCCTTTATCAAAGCTCGTTCACTCACCAATATCCTTCCGTAGATAACATTTCGCAGTGGAAACGTCAATATTAACTTGCTACCGTGTAATGATGACGATTCCAAATGAGCGGGTCTTTTCCCCAAGTTGTCGTGTACCCCGCTTTGTTTTAAATGTGTTCGATAGCCATTCAAAAATGTCTGTTCATAAATATTTGTATAACGCATCGTTACTCTTGTGAAAGCAACTTTGACAACAGTGTTCGTTATTTTTTAGGATCATTATCTCTGCTTACATATTCACTTCGCGGTTGAAAACCCCACACGATTATTTAAAATCTGTATTTCATGGCGTTTTTAACAAAATGTAATAACCCGTAATGAAATATAAAAATGGATTGCCTCTTGCATTTTATTTAAGTATGCAAATTGTTTGGGGTATTTAACGATAGTTATTTCGGTTGTCTTTTTTTATTCTTTCATCTTAATTTTAGTTGATTTTTTTGTTTATGCATTCACCATACATTCTACAGAATCAAAACCTTCAAAAGTTTAATTTCAACCTTCAATGTTTGAATACCTTTGTGGCGACGTTTCCGACGAAATTTGCATGAGGCTCTCGATTTTGACTCGATTAATTCAAAAATTTTCAACAATTTGAAAAGTTCTACCGAAACTAAATTATCAGTTAATAATTATTATCAGATCATGTTTATGACGCTATATGACACAAATGTACGGAATCGACCTCACGAATACCAAAAATTAGACCTTTGAAAACGCACTGTTAACAATAACTTTTTGTTTACTAATAGTTCACAAAATTTGTTTGGAAAATGTTTGAAAAGAAGACACGATTATATAAATTTGGCTCTATAGAAATAAATCGTAAACTTTCCTAAAAATCACTTTTTGACGTCCCCGTCTATGGAAAGTGGTAATTAAATTATACTCTGTTGAAGATGTTCACAGAAAAAAGTGGAAAACCCCTAATAAACCCCTTGAATTAAGTATGAATTCTGTTTTTCTAAAACTGAAAATTTATTTTTTAAAAAAGATTTGAAAATATCATCAATATATTTGGATTTGCAAATGTAGTGATAAATACTTTCAGTGTTTTTTTCAAAAAAAATATTCAAATTAAAAGAGTTTACTGGGATTTTTTGTAAACATGGCTTTAATAGAAACTAATGTAATTATTTTTTTTCAGAGATGGAAATGTCAAAAAGTGTGTTTTTTGTGAAAGTTTACGATTTGTTTTTCAATTGAATCAAATTTATTTCATCGTGTTTAGTTTTCCAAGCTTCTTTAAATAATTTTTGAAACTGCTAGTAGACATGAAAAGTTAATGTTAAATGTGCGTTATAAAAGGTCTAGTTTTAGATATTCATGAAGACGATTCCGCATGTTGGGACGTATAGGGCCTTAATCACTTCTAATAAAAAGAGATTGGCCTTTTAACACTTCGTTAATTTTTTATTATATTTTCACTTGAAAGTTTAATTTTTAAAACCATATACAAATCTCATCATTCTAGTAATTTTCGGTCGAACTAAAATAAGGAACTATTTCAAATAAAACTTGAAAAAGATCGAGGTCATATAATTGGCAAAAACTGTTGTATCTATGTGCACATCTGTCAACCGGACAGCATGGCTTACTGCCCTCCCTCCACGTTGTTAAATGTTATCAGTGTGTATTACATAAGTGTTACATATATTTGTTCCGTAATCATAAGTTTGCTATAGTGAAAATACCTTGTGTTTAGATTAGAGTCAATGTTTAATGTCGTATTTAAAGAGTAAAACACTAAATTAAGATTGAATAAAGGGCTGATTGAACTTTCAATCCGGACTCAAAGCACTAAAACGTGTAGCTGTAGACAATAAAAATCTAAATCTGTAAGTGTTATAAGATGTAAGAATACAGTTGTGTTGATTTGGTAGATACAAAACTCTAGACATCATTATCGTACTACTTCACAAAAATCATATTTTGTATCAAATATAAAATTGCGTATATTACAAACTAATGTTGTAAAATTAGATACCACGTCCTTCTGAGTGAATTAGGACTTTTTTAAGTTTCAAAACTGGGAAATATCTGTGGTTTGAATGATTTCCACATAACTGTATTCTTGTATCAAATTATTGAGGGACAGTATAGTGTGGGCATTGTCGTGATCCAAATACTAAGGAAACTTTAGTATGTCATGACAAATATTTTAAATGATAGTAACATTCAAAGCTGGAAGTGATGTAAATTGAATTTTTAAGGGTTTTTTTGACAAAACGATTTTTGACCGATTACAAACATACTTAATCTCCTAAACTTTTCACTACTTGTCATCTACTACAAAGAATATTTGTATCGACATCTTAAATTAAACTTTATAATTCTTTATCTATTTCTTATTTTTAAATCGAAAATATAAACTTTAGTTTTTATTATAACTGAGTAACACTTATAGGTTAAACATCGTTTTATTTTTTGTGTTTACCACGCCCACTATACTGTACCCAATAAAGGTAAAAGCACAATACAGGTAAACGAAGATATTTCATAAATTGCTTAGCCGCTTAACATTGCAATAGGCAATAGCATATTGTTCAATATGCTAATTATTACTGTTCTACAATTTAAATTATTAAATAAACATATACTCCGCGAATAAACTACATAGCACTTTGTTAAAACTTTGCATTAATTTGCAAAATATTAGGACTTTAAAACAATCAGACGTGATTTGTAGACAAAATTACAACCTAACCTTGCTATTGGAGACTAACAACACAAGTGTACATATCGTGTATAATAAACTTTTGTGTTCATAAAGTTTTAAAGCGGCTAGGAATTTTATGAGCTACGAAAGCTTCTTCATAATGTGATCTCTTGGACAAAATTAGAGATTCTTAGGCATAGTTAGACAAAATAAAAATGGATACTTCTACTCAAAATCTGCTAGGCGTGTCTCAAATTTTACGCCTACTAACAAATCCATTACATTCCCTTGGGGACTTGAGTTTTTCAAACAAATTATATATCTAATACAAAAAGTTCCCTAACTTTTATTTAAACCCATATTTTTTAAAACAAGATTTTGTCTAGATACTCATTTTCTGCTTGTCTAACAATCAATTAGGCCTTACCATAAAATCATGAGTTGTACTTGACATACCACACATTATGTTTATGGATAAAAATAAATTGAGGCAGAAAATAATATCGAAAGACATATTATTGCATTTGTGTATGTTTTTTCGAAAAAAGTATGGATTACATTTTTCGAAAATTCCAAGAAAATAATGACTAATAGGGTGCCAATTATTGTTTTAAATATTTCTAGGTAAGGCGTGTCGGGTGGACGGGGAGCACGAAGTCTGGCGCGGTCGGCTGCCGGCCCGCTCACCGCCCGCGTGCCATGTATAAAAGGGTCAACCCGACTCGTCACGACACCTAGCAACTTTACTGTGTAAACTACTTGGGAACTCTTAGGTGCTTCTATTCCAAGCGATCTTTAGTTAGTTACAATTAAGCAGGAAATGTTTTCAATGACCTAAATCAATTCTTAACGCTTGTTGAAGCGCGACTTCGCCTTGGCCCCTGTAAATAGTCGGAACAGCTTTCCTACCGCTTCGTGCACTTTACACATTTCGACACGTAATATAGGGACGTTCTTCTGACAAATATATATATTATCAAATAGGCCTATAGATACCATATATTGAGGTTAGCCTCAAACACTGAATGAATCAATCCGTATATTGTAAATAGTTTGGCGAGCGCACGTCAGTGAGGACTGCTCGTGTAGCTCGCGAGTTCACTCTCAGTTAAGTCTTTAGGTGAGACAAACCGACACAACTGTCAAGCTGAAAGCCACACAATAGTTGACCGTTAGGGACCTAATCCGAATTAGGCCTTGGAAAGACAATACGACACAACTTATTAGCGTTGGTTTTACTATAGCCATCACTGTAGCGGCGAAGGCAGTTAAAATCGAACGTAGCAACGTATTTTCTTCAATTTCATTTAATAGCAATAGAATACACTAAGCTACGTTTCAGAGAAGATACTAGGGGCCTCGCGCCTACAAACTTGATTTGACACATTCTATCGAAGTAGATACATGCATAGCTTGTTAGCTCTGTCTGAATTAGTACGATATCAAAAGCGATATTTAAAGTTCGTTCATAAGGTCCGGTAAAAGTCGGTTACGATGAGCATTTGTAAACGGGGTTGTGATTATTATATATCAACCTCGTATGGGCAGCAAATTAGTATAAGTTATTTATGTTAAATGTTGTGGAATTTTTAATGTATTAAGCCATGTTTAAACGGCCGTGATCCCCCCGCCTACCCGTATGATTCTGTGTGTGACAGCCTCGGATACTGTGTACAATTTTTCTACACAATGTGTTATCGTAAGACCAATTTAAGTTATAGTGTAAAAGCTATTTTTATCCTTTTTTATACAGGTTGTGATTACGAAAGCAAATAATTGGGTTTTGATAAATATTTAAACGCACGTATCTTTATTAGTTCTGCCACCTTAATAAATGTTTTTTTTTATATTGCAAGTTGTATTTCGATATGAAATACGATTTTGTGATTATCTTTTTTGGTTATTATAGGGCAAACCAAACACAAGCATTTGTCTTGTTCTATAATATTGCAGGACAACTAATTTGAAAGTGAAGTCATAATATCGAGGCGTGAGTATCGCATGTGTGTACGAACCCTAAAGTCTTAATAAAGACGCCGTTCGTTAACTACAAAGTAGGTTGTAATATTATACATATCCAATAATAATTATATATTACTTGTTTAATAATGTTAATATCTTAAGTGGCCGTCATAAGTTTAAATTTTAAACTTTCTTATAGCTTTTTAAGGATTTTTTTTTAATTGTAAGAAATACCGCAAATTTTGCCAAAAGTTTTGTGCCTAATATGAAACACAAATTCTAAATGCGATCCAATTTCTAAGTCCACTTTTAATAATACATTGTTTAACAATTAGTTTATGCACAGAACGCTGGCTTGTTGCAAAAAATCCAGATAAAAAGAAGATATCTGCTTGGAAAGGTTTAAGAGTGTTTGAATAATAAGTGATACATTTAAATAGTTTCATCATATCATTACAACACATTTCATAGTATTTAACACGTAGGTAACAACCATGCTCTATTTAGGATAAACTAGTATAATTATCTACTATTAAGAACAGCTATCGAAACGCTCAGGATCTCAATCGAATGTAAATTGTAAGAAAAAATGTAGACGTAATTGTTGTACTGACATTCCTGCTTCTTTACACTTATTTACGGCATGTCTTTTGTGTAAAGTTCAAACTACTTTTAAAATAACTTGATATTCTAAACAGATCATAAAATTAATTTAAGAAATACTAGAGTACTAACAAGACGCTGCCAAATCTATCACGTAGGGTGAAGATACGGATGTTATTTACGGTGATACCGCTTTTAGAATTAAATTGTACAAAAACATTCCATAATATGCTATAAAATAACCTTAAACACGGGACAGACTGACTCATCCACGCCTTATCGCACCGCTTGTGTCGAGCTTAGCTGAGCATATTAGATATAGTTATTAAGCATTAATGAAATATATATGGGACCCAGAAATAACTACGTGGAAAATCTTGGTTGTGCCAATTTACGATGAAATATTACTAATGTAACCGGATGATACAACAATGCGTGTTTGCTAAATATTTAAATACATTTTGCTAATTATCACATAAGTGACACCTAAGTTATAACGTAATAGTATACCTAATACCCAATATTATGAAGTAGTAATTATGCGCTGCTAGCTTAAGGCACTACCAAGGGCGTCGCCAAGGGGGAGGCGAGAGGGGCAGCTGCCCTCCCCTAGAGATTCTAGAAAAGTTGACAAATATAAATCAAACAGTCTTATGTCTTTAGCTTGACTTGCTTGATCGATTATTCTACAACCTTCACTACTATTTAAGCGGGAAATGAAAGATAAGTCAAAAATTCGAAGGCATAAGGTTCCCGCCCTAACCTACACTTCATTTTTTTCTTAATATCCGTATTAACTTGCTCCCCTCTAGACTATTGGCTGGCGACGCTCCTGGGCACTACCCACCTCTATTTAATTCTCTTTACATAACAATTTAAACCTCGAAGAGGGGGGACGAAAATGTAATATAATCGAAATAATGACAGTATTTATTTCAAATTCAAATTATTAATTGCAAAACAAGCTTACATTTGGATGTTCGATGTAGTAAAATAAAAGGAGGTGTAGATCTATTTTACAATTTTTATGAAAGGCCCGCAAATTTGTCCTTAAAGAAGTTATCTAATTTTAATTTTAAATTTTCTTGTCACTGATAACACCGTTTGTACTGGTTAAGGATAATTGATTTCATTGTTTAAAATTTAAAACAGTACGTTCCGGTAATAAACTCAAGTCAAATTTGATTATGAAATCAGCTAGCTATTTATCATAATAAGATATTAACCTATCGCTAATGATTCCTCTCAATGAAGTGGCCTTAACGTCATTCAGACGAAAGGTAAAAAGCATCACGTCAAACTCGCAATGTTACTTTCGACATTTCGTAAACCGGATAGTGTTTTTAAATAGAATATTGTGAGAAACAAAACGTCGCTAATTAATAGCGACGGCGAGTTAAGTGCTTATTAACATTCCACGTTTTACAAAGAATCCACGGCAACAACGACGAGCATCGCCAACCGAGTTGTAAAAAGTAACCGTCTCAACAAATTTTATACCTTTGTTTAGAACTCAAAATCTAGTATCTTGTTTTATTCTGTCGCCCCACATAATATATTCAGATTAATTTACGGTAAAAGTTTCTTAGGAACTATATTTTAATAATCTGACTGTATTGACTGCTAATATAGTTAATAATTAATAAGTATTTTTACATTTGTGTTCATTACTATTACCTGAGTTAGTTTCCTTCGACCTCTAAGAATTAGATGGCTCTAAGTATCTACATGTTATCCTATTGTTGAGATAAGCCAATATAATTTTAAATATGAAAGATTGTATGCTTTCTACAATTGATATTTTAAAGTCAAGGTGGCTGATTAGCTAAACAGAAGTTTAGTATAGAAATACTAAGACCCAGCTTAGCAAACCCAGTTTGTGTTACTACGTCACCAACTGAGAAACCTTCGTGAGATCACGCACAACAATTTTGCTAAACATCACATGATCAAATTGCTTACTTTACGATGCTATGAAGGACATACAGACGGATATTATTTTTTATATGTAGATAAATTTTGAACACAAACATACGTCAGATAATTTGTATGCGGACAATTTGTAAACTGTGGGATAATTTAAATGCGTGGATTTAACCGCGGACAGTAAAAAATTGTCACAATAAAAACATAGCATGTCATCTAAATATTTAATCAATTATAAATATATTATTTATCATAATACTCTCTCTCTATTTCTCTCTGCTGAGAAAATTGATAACGTGTTAAAACATTTTCCATCTAACTACAAAAAAAATAAACTCTTAACACATGTTTTAATAAACACTATCTTAAACATCAACTGTTTCAAATATTTGTCTGCAAGTCAATATTTGTTTGCACATTTTGACAATATTACATAATATATTACATTCCAATACTAATTACTACTAGGGAAATTGTGAAAGCAGACGGATTAATAAAAAACTGCCTTTCTATGAGTAAAGTATTTACTAGTTATTAAATAAATTTCCATGTGTTTATTGTTTCAAACTACTCTAAAAACGTTTAACCTAAAACAGTCAGTCAAAAATATTGGGCATTAAGTATAACAAAAATCAAGTAACAAATATACAGTAAATAGTTCCGTAGAGTTAACTTTAGAGTTTATATTCACAGTTAGCAGAAAGCTGTAATTCGCACAGTAGCACCAGTTATTGATTCCACCAACACAAAGCGACCATTATCTAATCCTATTATAAAAATCTAATCTCTCATAGAGATAGTTAAAAAAGCCTAAGGCATACTGCCGCTGCAAAACTTCCGGAGTGGTGCAGCGATGCAGATTTTAATCTTGAAATATGGCCGCATGCATATGCGGTGACAGTGTATTCTACCGTCCCGTTTTTGTGTAAAGCCAAAGACAATATTTTACTAATCTCTGGTAAAACTTAGTAAAGTTATTTTCCGCATCGCTGCAAACCGAACCATCGTGCGTTGCAGTGTGAGTGCCGCCTAACTGTAAGAACAAATAAAAGTAATTATAACGTTGCAATTGTTTTCTATTTGAGCGAATACCTCTCAAACATAATAACAGATTAGTGTTGAGCATAAAATGTTAGGAGGATAATATGACACGTTATGAAAAATATGACCAAACTACGTAGCGTTTATGATAAAATGTTTAAATATAATAAGAAACGATCTTATTCGATGCTAAATTCGTTCAACGAGTTTTTCGTAAAAACCGACCGGAATTTTTGAGCAATGAGCATTTTTAAACGGCCATATTTTTTCCAATTTTAAAAGAAAGAAAAATTGTACATTAATCAGGATTTGACCTGCACACTCGTCACTCGTTGACAAATGCTCCAACCACTTGACCTACCTTTCTTTCTTTAAAATTGTGAATATTTTTCCTGACGAATGGCAAAAATGCTAAAATCAAAATACCGACTACAAATAATTTGAAAAATATAGGATTTAATTTAAAAAAATCGTAAAATGGTACTTAAATCGCAACATCTCACAACAACGATTAGATGTAGTTAGTATTTTACTTATAGTATAGAGTTTGGTCCACTGAAATCTATAACAAAAAGCGCTTTATTAAAAACAATGGCAATATATTATAATCTCATTTTATATACATTTAGAATATAAGAGTTAATCTCATGTTTAAAATAAATGCTTTATTAAAAAACCAGTTAACCCGGCCGCACAAAATATATAATAACAGTATTGCGGACAAATCTAAAGGCACCTCGTTTGTATGTTACAATTTAAACAATTAGGACTGTAGAGCGTGCCAAATAACACACACATACACACACAATTCATACGTAACAAAACCCTTGCAGCTTGGCCGGGTAACCACCACAACTACTCGAACGAACGTAGTTTTGAAAACCACGAACAATTGGATTTTTTTATAAAATTTGTAAACACCTAGTCAATTAAAGCTCTATGTGACTAGCTAAATTCATATAAAATAAAATAAATAAAAAAAATGATCAATTCTCTAATATTTTTAGTGTGTACCTGTGTCAGTTGAAATTTTAGATTTGTGAATGAACTCTAACCTAAAATGTCATTGTTCTAATGTGTGCAGCTATCTAATATTAAGTGTATCAAAGATATATACCATATCAAAACGTCAAGTTATAGTATCGGTATCCGAGGCTCTTACAAAATGTCCCTAGATGTGTTAATGTTACAATTTAAATAGATTTATAAGTTGTATGTACGTAATATTTTAAACAAGCGGGTCCGAACAATAAATGCAAGTTGTCGTTAATTTATTTGAGTGAGTGTTCATTATGCAATAGAAAAATCTGATTGATCCAAAAAAAAATGATTTTCAGATTCGAAAACATGCGATACTTTGAGTTACTTTAAAAGACAATGAAAAGTACAATTTGAATTAACGTAATCCGAATGTTCAAGTCATTTTTGCTCAAAAAATTTAAATGAAAAGTATAATCTGAAAAATTTTCTATACCTACATGTTACAAAACTACGATAATTGAAAACCTAATTTACAAAATATAAGACGCACAATCAAATGCACAACAAATATTGCCTATTGAATTCTCGGCTCTAAATTAAATATTTTGTTTCGACATTGGATATTATTTCTATTTTTTTCCAATTTCATGCGATTAGAAATTTGTTGTTTGGAATCAGGAGCGGATTTGCAATTAGATTGAATAATCAGGTGTTATTAGATCAGTGTTATATTAACCTACAGTGTTTGTAATCTATATGTAAATTTCCAACTTTGTGTCTATATTATAAATGTTAATGTAGGCGTCGTCGTATCTAAATGTGAATTACCGAGCTAGATTCGCTCTTGTCTCCTTTAAATCAGATCATATTTTTCATTACCGGATTTATATGAAGAACGACGTTCAATAACCAAACTTGTAAAAGACATGATTAGTGGTAAAGTTTATACTCATGTTGGCCAAAATTGTAGTAACGCCGTGGTAACTATGGCATATTATAATTTTCGCTCAGTATTATTAGATGGTATGACACGAGGAGATATTATAGATA
>NJDD01000463.1:578147-593699 GCA_002245505.1 Calephelis nemesis
GGCCCGGTACATAATTCATGAAACACTTCTTCATTTTCCTTAGGACGTAAATATTTCACGTCCCTCACTATTGCCTCGAAAGCTATGTACCTTAGGATGTTTATTTCATTAACCCTTAATCAAAATAGGATATAATTTGATTTGAAAGTCGGAAATAGATAATCTGCTTTTGGAGAAATAAAGCGATTTTCGACTAGTCGTTTACGTTAATACAAAAACAAATCTTTTATTAAATTAAAAATTGTAGTTAGATGAACCACATAGGTTTCGCCGAGGGAATCACATTTTTTCTATTTACTTGAGTAATATCAATCTTGTAGTTAGGAAAGAGTTGGCAAAATTTAAAAATAATACAAGTCTGAGGATGTCCGTTTTGAGAAACGAGACTGTATGTAATATGGTCTTTGGGTGAAGTGTAATCGGTAATTTTATCTGTAAATTCTATTTGTTTTAAGATATAGTTAGGAGGTATCCGCAATCCTAGCATTGTGTGGTATATCTAAATTTGTTTTAGATATATGTTTTGCTTGTGTGTTTCGGCTAAGTGACGAAGAGGTTGAGACGTTTGCATGATTTTTGAAACCCTGGTGGGACCCAGCCTATATTTTTTGCGATTTTATTAGTATGTAATTTCTAATCCGTAGAGGCTTTGACGCGTGTTTTTACGCTTTAGTATCTGATAATAATGATAAAACAACGCAGAGGGTGTACGTTAAGTTTTTAAGTTACATTGTCCAGCTTATTCTGGATCTATAACCAAAACACCAACTTTAGAAAATATATATCTAATTTAAAGTCTCGTGACTATGTGGCATACACAAAATTAATAAAAATTTTCCTAGTAGGTGTAATTTTTAATTTTT
Organism: Calephelis nemesis; assembly: GCA_002245505.1. Taxonomy (NCBI): domain Eukaryota; kingdom Metazoa; phylum Arthropoda; class Insecta; order Lepidoptera; family Riodinidae; genus Calephelis; species Calephelis nemesis. The sequence goes on from NJDD01000463.1 coordinate 579,011, forward strand.
ACTCGCCCCCTCTCCGTCCAGGTTGAAGCGTGTTCATATTATATTATAAATTCACAAATAAAGTTTTATTAGCATTAATTTTATATTAAGTACATTTATTTTTATTTTGCCTCAGTAATTTTAACTACGTGTGATTTCACTAAGTTTTTATTTTTTTCCAGACATTCTGCCTATTAAAAATGAATATTCTCCCATTTTGATACTACATTATCACGTTTTTTCTAAGATAAACTGGTATTACGCTGATATTAGGCATATTATGAGCTTACCGGGTTATTAACGGTTTCCAATACTACCATAACAATCATGTAATTCACCCGTCACTAAGATAATGTTGAGCGAAGTCTCTAGATAAATAATTACTAAATCTATTACGAGTACATAACGTCTTAAATAGGATTTTATAATATAAGAGCTTTTCGACTAGTATACTAACAAAAGAAGATCTTATGAATTAATCAAAGTTTTTCGTGATAATTTATATTTAATATCCATCCAGTATTATTAGATAAATAGGTGTAATTGTCAAAGCCAATATCTAGCTCCTATAGCGTATTTATGAGACATAGGTCTATAATGATTGGCCGATAATTATCTTTAAGTACAAAAACGGATTATTTTAATATTTTGGTCCCGAGTGGCGCGTCTGACACATTAGTTGCTCCCTCATACGATGACTGATTCAGAAATTGTTCTCGACTATTTGCAATGAATTTAGTAAGTATAATATTTTTATAAGTATATACCTGTCTATAAAATATTTATTTTAATACCAATACTTTACTTTTTTGATTTTATAATTTCTAAACTGAATGAACAGCATTAACAGAAGTCGCTTGAATCTTGTAAATATCTGTATTGTTGGTTTTTCTATTTTGTGATTGAAGGAGCAACTTAATCGAAAGGGTTTTGGAATTCATATAAACGTACGACCTGAATAAGATATACAACGTATATATTTAGTGAACATTTCCATTGTTAATCTCGTTTCTGTCAAAATCAACCTTAGAATCTTTGGATTTCATTGTTTGAAGCTTTATGATTACGAATATTTATGTACATGTTGATGTGGCATTCTTACTTAGAATATACGAGATAATGTATAAATTGAGTTGTAAGAAAATTAAAGTGCCAACTAAATTACTAGATATAACTTGATCGTTACTTGTTTAATTTAGTGTTCGATGTTACGGAAGAAGCAATCGTAATGTTTGTATAGCGGTAGGATACACTTACCCTACTTGATTCTATCAGAAAATACCGGTTTGGTGTACCTTAAATTTGCGTGCAACTATGACATGTATGTAAATTAGATAAATATAAAGGGAACAAAATTCAAAATACAAAATAAGAAAGTGACTTTAGTCGAAATAAAGAGATACAGCTAGCGGAAGTTATTTTTTAATGTTAACGCTTTTCGTTCCAAGTTTAATTCAACTGAAAATATCAAAAATAAAACGAAAACTGTCGATATTCTAAGCCTATACTAGATTGAAATAATAAGATATGCCGTTTTTAATAAAAATATTCTTGAAATCGTGTATAAAGTGTACAGAGATTGATATTATACAGAAAATTGCAACACTGAAATCTAAAATGAAACAGAATGTTAGGTATCATAGCCTACGTAATATCAGGCGGTTCAGTTTATTTGTGTGTCTCGTTATACTAGATATGATCTTTAGGCAGACTTAATTAGCTGTTATGATGTTGCTGAAATGAAAGGACTTGGTTAAGGTAAGGCTTATAATTATTAAACTTTCAATATTCACTCACACCGAAACAAAGAAAAGATTGCCAATAAAGGTAAAATGTATTTATCGTTACTGTTTTGAAACTATCTTTGAGATTTGTTACGCAATGACATAATAGGTATATTTCGTTATAGTTGGTGATTTTTTATTAACGTATTGAGTACTTTCTAATTAGTTTATTAAATTCATCAAACCTTTCTCTGTAATGAATATTTACGTTCAACCCGGTGTCTGTTGTAAACTTATTTACAAATTGTGGGCATGTTAAGGCAAAAACTATCCTCAACATTTGGTTATTACAATAACTTGAATAGCCTAAAGATCTTATTATTATCCATTTAAATATAACAAACTGAACCAAAACTCTTATTAACTTGTCAAAAACTTGTAAAATTGTTGAATGCAAATAAATGTTGAACTATGCTTCAATGTATTAAGTAGTTGTTATTCACTATAATCGGTTTGTGAGACGAACGTATGAAAGTATGAAAGGTAAAGTCTCAATATAGTATAGTATATTTACCTGATGTTTTGGTTGACCGTGTTATCTAGTACCAATGCCACATTGACTATTACTTTTACCGCTGGTATTGTGTCTGTAACTGTAAAATACTAGTAAATGAAACATTTTGTCACCTACATGTAAATATTCACAGCGCTACCACCGGTGTTTATTCACAAAGTTCGCCAAAAATCTAGTTAAACACTGAAGTCTTTATTCTAATTTATTCTTCTACGCCTTCTGAGCTGCGTATACATGATTTACGCTCTTGTATACATCTGTGCTATTCACGCTACAAATCCATAATCTGTCGAAAGTTTAAGATACTTTTTCATCGATTACATTCTTTAAAATTTATTTCTTAAAATTTTCTAAAATATTATATTAAATACATTGACGAATGAGAATACAATAGAGTTGATTTGGATTGTTGGTTATACAAACAAATATAACACCTCTCAAAATCACCTCTGGTGATATCCACCCTTTCCACCACCTCTTTTATAGACCATACTAATTGTCGTGTGTTCTTTACTTATGAATCATCGTGAACTTACTAGCCCTTGCCCTTTACTTTTTTCAATCTTGAGCTTAATCAAAAATTTCTGTCTTGTAGCGAATTATTTAGCTGCTACGATTTGTGGCCTACGTCCTGCTACGCATGCGTAGAGATGTAACGTACGGAGGCGTACGTCTGCTACGATATACTATATTTCATTTCAGTAACTTCTCTATATTTACTTGCAGAAATTAATGATGGATTTTTAATTTCTGGTTGTTAAAACGTGCCAAATTCTAGCACTAGATAAGAATTTGAATTTGGTAGACCTGACCTCCTCAAGGGCAATGCGATCGCAGTAAACGGGTATGAACAGTAAAAAATATTCACCAACACTGAATTTTTAATACTCTGATTTGTACCATGAAGTCGAGTGGACTAATTTATTATCAAAATTATTGTATTATGATACTAAAAAACTACATATAAAATATAATCTTTAAAAAAATACTAAACACAGGAATCACGGTATTTAGCGGTTGTAAAAACCAAGAATTATTATCGATATGCTATGATATTTCGATATGTTATCCTTCAATACAATAATTATTAAACCTTTTGTTATTCAAAAGTTTAACTTTGATGTTTGGCGTCCTAATTAACATTAAATCAGTAGATGTGGACGATATTATGGCAACTATCTTTTTTCAAATATCCTTTGCAAGTTTATTTATTATTTTTACGGTATTAAAAATTTAAATAAATATATGTTAAATAAAATATATAATTATATAAAAGTCAATTTGTTTTAAATTAAAGCTAAGTCAAGTTTGCGCGTAAGAAAAACATATCATATCTTAGTGCTTTTAATTATATGTGTATACGAAATGTCCTATGTGATTGTTTTAGACAATAACCGTGTTAAAATGTTATGTATGTCTTTATTTATTCTTTAGCAAAGTTATTTTCATTCAGGTAAGTTAAAATTACTCAATAAATAAATGTTTTAAATACACTATTGGTTTTGTTTCATAAGATTTTTTTAATTACAATCTGAATTCAAACCCTATTAATTGCAATCGGTACATCATTGCAAATAAATTACACGTTAATATAATTTCTTGTCTTTAAAAACGTAAAATAAAGAATACAATACTAAAAAATAAATAAATTATAAAAGTTAGTTTTGTAAGCCTAATTCATATCGATCAAATCGAAAAGCAATACACTTCTCATATCTAATTTTGCTTTAGGTAGTTGCAGGGTAATATCGTCCACGTATGTACCACTAATGCTTACAGATCCTAAGCAATCCTATGGTGTGACTGAAGCTTTTGCCAATTTTTGTATTTACTTTCAATTTGGGCTAAATGTAAGTTTTTTTTCATTCTGAGTTTCTAATGGAAAATTGTATAAATGATTCAATAAAGTGACATCGATGTTTTATTTACCCTTTCCATTTAAAACAGATCTCTTTGCACGTGATGAAATAGGTATGTGTTTAAAATTGATACAACTGTGGGAAGCAATTCAAAAATGAATGATTAAGAAATCGGAGTATTACGTTGCAGCTATCAACTCTTACTACTAAATAACCAATGGATCGAAGAGTTGGTTATGGTTAAAGCGGTAAAGGTAAGACGTAAGGGGAAACTTTGCCTTTTTTAATACATTTACTTTTAACACGTTATATGATGTATCCAGGATACACCTAACCAGCGTCTCGCAATGAATCTTCGCGAAATCTTTTAAAATAAAGAGAAATGTAAAAAAATGTATGAAAGCTATTTTTTCAATTATTAAAGAAAATAATTTGCATTTTTTACTTGTTTTCTGTAACAAAATCGACGTGCAAAAATAAATTACAAAGGCGTCTTATGACGGTAAGAGTATTGTTATTCCAACAACCAACCCAATTAAAACCATTTATTGAAACAAAAATTGAATTTAAAGTTCATCGTATAATAGCCAGTCCACCAAACACCTTGGTCCGCTTTCTACTCTTGCTTTTCCAATTTATACGTCTCTTTTTCGTATAGTGGCCCTATTGGCATATAAGTTTCTTAGCGTTTCTTAGTTTTATTATTTATTGTAAAATTTGTCACACGCCAACCTTTTAGTTTTCGCAAAATACTTGAGACACCACATTCAACAGTGGCATATTACCGTCACAAATTGCGTAATCTGCCAAAACGATCGATTTCGTCGTGATGTCAGACCAAAAGCGGATTTAAAAGAAGGTAGGGTCGTCCCCACCCCACGTCATTATTTGATTAAATTGCTTGGGGAGATTCCTTCATCAAATAACGTACTAGACAAAATAAGTTAATAGCTACATACCAGTGTCGATTTTCGTCCATCTGCCTCTTGTGGTCATAGTTGGAAATAGCTACATACCAGTGTTGATTTTTTGTCCACCTGCCTCTTTTGCCCATAGTTGGCAACAGCTACATACCAGTGTTGAATTTTTGCCCACCCGCCTCTTGTACCCATAGTTGGCAATAACTACATACCAGTGTTGATTTTCTGTCTACCTGCCTCTTGTACCCATAGTTGGCCATAGCTACATACCAGTGTTGATTTTTGTCCACTTGCCTCTTGTGCCCATATTTGGCAAAAGCTCTACACCAGTATTGAGTTTTTGTCCACCTGCCTCTTGTGCCTATAGTTGGTAATAGCTAAATACCAGTATTGTTTTTTGTCTATCTGCCTCTTGTGCTCATAGTTGGCAATAGCTACACACCCGTGTTGGTTTTTTTCCACCTGCCTCTTGTGCCCATAGTTGAACATGTAACGACGGCAGTTAAGGAGCAGTCAAAGAAACCTCAACCAAATGCAGGAAATGCAGATATACTTTCTATTACCGGCAGAGTATCTGAAGACTGGCGACGTGCGGTCATCGTGCCCTTGTATAAAGGCAAGGGTTCACGCATGGACTGTACAAGTTACAGGGCCATTAGTTTGATCAGTTTAGCATCAAAAGTGTATGGAAAAATAGTTGAAAGGAGAATGCAAGGTATGTCCGATGGAACATTGTGGGAGGCTCAAGGCGGTTTCAGGTCTGGAAGAGGATGTACGGATCAAGTGTTTTCGCTCCGCAACATTGTAGAGAAGCATCTGGCTGTGGGTCAGAGGGTTTTCTGCGGTTTTGTGGATCTCGAAAAAGCGTTTGATAGGGTTGTACGTAAGGAACTTTGGGACATTTTGCCAGATTATGGGATAGATGGGTTCCTGCTGCGTGCGGTACAGTCAATGTATTTAGACTGTAAAGCATGTGTGCGGGTTGATGGCAACATATCGCCTTGGTTTGATGTTAATATTGGCGTCAAGCAGGGTTGTGTGTTGTCAGCACGCTTGTTTATCTTGTATTTGGACAAATGTCTGCAAAGGTTAAGATCATTGAATGTGGGAATGCGTATGGGTGACCAAGTTGTGAACTGCCTGCTTTATGCAGATGATGCTGTACTTTTGGGCTCTACACCATCTGAGCTGCAAACACTGGTCACAGTTATGGAAGAAGATTGTAAAGAAAGGGGCTTACATTTGAATGCGACGAAAACCAAAATAATGGTATTTGAAAGAGACGTAGCCAGAACGGATGTAAGAGTTTTGGTTGATGATGTAGTGCTGGAACAAGTGAATGAAATTGTATATCTTGGTTGTGCTTTTAGCAGGGATGGAAGGTACACCGCGGATGTAGAGAAGAGAGTGAGTGCAGGGAATAGTGTGAATGGAGCGTTGGGTAAGCTATTCCAAAGCGAGGTTTTGAGTCAAAAAGCTAGACTCGCTTTGCATAATTCTGTGCTTATCCCAACGTTATTGTATGGAAGCGAGAGTTGGGTATGTCAGAAAGATCATGAAAGTAAGATAAATGCGGTCGAAATGAGAACACTACGGAAAATCTGTGGTGTAACGCTCGCTGACCGCATTCGTAACAGTGAGATCCGAGAAAGAGTGGGATCGAAAGAAAGTGTTGGTGTTAAAATGCAAAAGGGCATGCTCCGCTGGTTCGGGCATGTGGAAAGAATGACAGATGAAAGATTGACAAAGCAGATATACAATGCGAATGTGGATGGATGTAGGTACCCGGGGAGACCAAGGCTGACATTTCACGATCAGATCAATCGGATATTATCCGAGGGTGGTGTCAAGAGTCTCCGAAACCGGCGTGTTTGTATGAAAAGGGTAATGAATGTGAAGGAAGCAAGACAGGTTTGTCAGGATCGTGAGGTCTGGCACTCGATACTCTCTGCCTAACCCGTAAGGGACTTGGCGTGAAGATATGTATGTATGTACTTTCTATTCTCAATCTTCTTCATTGTCTGGGCTGCAATTCCGATTGAGACTAGAATCCACCTTCATTATTATATTCCCATAATTTGCTCTAGTAACAGTTTCTTGACTTTTCTCTGGTAACCGTTTTGTTTTTCCTATTTTCCCTACAACTTACCGGTTTTCTTCCGACAGTACCTAATGTACCAAAAACGAATTAGCAAAATTGGTCTATCCGTTCATGCGTATTGTGATGATAAAAGCGTGGAAGTCCTAGAAGTCAATTCCCAATAGTTTTCCAAATACAGAATTTGAAAATTAATTTACCTTTCACCTCATGTATATTTATATATAAAACAAAGCAATAACAGGGAGACGTTGTCACCCTAGCGCATATTATTCCGGTTTCATTTATTAAAAAACTTTAACAGTTTTGATAATGTTAACTAGTAACAGTTTCTTGACTTCTGTCTAGTAACATTTTGCTCTAGTAACAGTTTGCTCTAGTAACAGTTTCTTGACTTTTCTCTGGTAACCTTTTTGTTTTTTTCTATTTTCCCTACAATTTACCGGTTTTCTCCCGACAGTACCTAATGTACTAAATACGAATTAGCATAATTGGTCTATCCGTTCAAGCGTAATGTGATGATAAAAGCGTAGAAATACTAGAAGTCAATTCCCAATCGTTTTCCAAATACACAATTTGAAAATTAATTTACCTTTCATCTTATGTATAATTACATTTAAAAAAAGACCAATAACAGACGTTGTCACCCTAGCGCATATTATTCCGGTTTCATTTATTAAAAAACTTTAACCGTTATGATAATCTTAACGGAATTAATTATTTTAGTTTTAATTTTTTTTACTTCACATCTAGGCTAAAGTGGAAAGTCCGACCTACACAGGAATATAGTTTGCGCTTAGGTGTCTATACATCTCATCACATCACTCTTAAAAACTCCAGCTTCCAACTCTGCTGAAGTTTCGCCTAATATTCAAAAATTAGAGTTGTCGTTATTCATATACAACCTGTTCCTTAATTTCATAGACTAAATTAAATTAAAAGTGTTTACCGTTCATAAGTAGTGTCGTGCCATAATCGGAATATTAATTGTCGATTTTATAATATACACTGAAAAATCTGAACGTATAAGTATATTTAAAACCTATTAATACAAAATTATTACGTTATTTTCGTAGCTTCAATAAAAGTCATTATTCGTATTTTCACGAAACTAAATTTATAAAAAATCAACAAGTGTATTTTTAAATGTTTAATAAAATTTGTTGTTTTTTTTTAAGCTAAAAAAAGAGGTTTACATAATATTTAAGATAGTAAAAAAACTGCAAAATGTCGGATCATTTTGTCATGCCGATAATTTATTTGTAAGAAGCTAACACAAAAACAATATTTCGTAGCTAATTATCTTTTACTTTTACCTGCTTAAAATAACCATGATTTAATAAAATTTTCCCGCGTATTCTAATAATTAATGCGTATTTCCTATTAGTGGCCTAAGATCTTAACCTTGGTCGATCTGCTGATAAAAGCTGATAATAGGATTAAACCTATTTTATAAAAAGTTTAGTATATCCAAAAACATTTAAAATAGATTGACTGAAAATCATGGACAAAATATATTTTCATTTTAAAAAAAATGTTTTTAAAATCTTGTGAAAAAAACACCCATTCTGATTTTTTTTTATTAAATTGTACATGCATGTAGATGATAGAAATAGAAATATTTTTTTTATTTTCTATATAAGAAGTGTATTTTTTTGTAAACTGTAAAGAAAAACAACAAAGTAACAGAACCCAAAACTACAAATTTAATATATAACAAAATAACAGCAGTTAATTAATAATTTGCAAACAACAGATGCAACTGATGATCCATAGATAGAAGGACAAACATGGGTAACATAATTTAAAACTTAGTAAAATTGCAAAAACCTACTTCGATGTCAATATTACCTTGTCTAATTACATCAAAAATTTAAGGTACAAACCCTCGAATTCCATGGGATTCCATCATCAGATCCAGACTCCTCGTGTCCATTGATCCTCGAAAGTACACAATTTTAAATAATAAAATTCATTTAAATCGATTCTGAAATGCCGGAAAAATCAATTAACTTACCTAGCATATACATAAAAAATATAGGAGTCTCACATACTACCACCTTTTTTCAATGTTGATTAAAAAATGGCAAAAAACGGATAATTATTTGTAAACTTGACATTTACTTTGTAAATTAAGGCCCTAAGATTACAAAATACTTATATGTAGTTGTAAGTATATGTAGTATTTTTGTTTTTGTTTGTATTCTATTTGTTACATTTTCGTTGCTTTATTGATGTTTTTTTTAGAGTTAAATTAGTGTAAGTTAGTTAAATTCTTTGGGTGGGTTGCTTTGTAATTAGTAATTTTAAGTTTTATAATCACGCGGTGTTTACCTGTAAATGTTTAATACAATTAAGTAGCTTAAGTTATTATGCATGTTAAGATATATTTTATCATTGTACTTACGAGGGTCAAACTGAAAGTTCTTAGAAAATCAAAAACTAAGCATTCTAGCAAGTTATTAGTTTTATTATAACTTTTCAAAATAGCGTCCATTTACATCAATACATCGCTGCATTCGATGGAACCATTGAGAAAAGCACCTTGCCCACTCGGCCTTAGGGGTCTCTTCGACGGCGTTTTGAAACACAGCCACTGCTTCTTCGGCGTCCATAAAATGTTTTAATCGAAGTTTTTCTTTTATTTTCGGGAATAAATAAAAATCGCAGGGTGTGAGGTCGGGGCTATACGGCGGGTGACCCAGTAATTCCACGTCTGAGGTCGCCAAATAGTCGATCGTTTGCCTGGCGGTGTGCGACGAGGCATTGTCGTGATGAAGGAGGATCCTGCTGCGAGGTCGTTTCTCTCGAACTTTTTCCAAGACAAGTGGCAAACAGTTGTTAGTGTACCACTCTGCATTAACCGTTTTCTGATCCTCTAAGACAACTGTCGCGTAATGACCTGTCTTTCCGAATAACGAGGCCACCATCTTTTTTCCAACACTTCAACCTCTGTTCACTTTAGTTGGCAACTCTTCGGAAGGAAACACCCACTGAGCAGACTGTCTTTTGGTTTCCGGATCATAACAGCAAATCCAGCTTTCGTCACCCGTTAGTATGTCTAACACAGCATTTGAGTCACCTTCGTTAAATTTTTGGATCATTTCTCGGCATCAATCAACACGGCGGAGTTTTTGAGCCTCGGTCAAATTATGCGGTATCCAGCGGGCACAAAGCTTCCTGACCGCTAAATGTTCATGGAGGATTTTGTGCACTTGATTCATACCTATGCCTAGACTTGTCCAAATCTACTGATAGGTCACTCTTTTGTCAGTCTCTATCATACGCCGCACAACACTGATATTGTCTTCAGTCGTCGCTGTAGAAGGCCGTCCCTCACGCAAATCATCGGTGAGATGTTTGAATTCATTAAACCAGTTGTAAACTGTGGCACGAGATAGGGCTTCATCGTGAAAAGCCAATCGAAGTCTATCATAACTTTCTTGTTGACTTATATGACATCGAAAGTCATAAAAAATCATTGCACGAAAATTTTCTCGGCTTAAATTCATTCTGACGTGCACAGACAATTTTCAATTTGCCGCCAAATCGTAAAACAAATGACAAATGAATGAAATGTATACTCAATATTATTGGTTAAGAGTTCTATTTTCAAAATTTAAACTTATTTTTTTAATATAATGCTTTTAAGTTGCCAGTTCTAAAAACTTTCAGTTTGGCCCTCGTAAACGTTGGTAAGCCATTTAAATAAAAATAAAAAAATAAAATAAAATAGTAAAACGAACAATAAAACAAAACGAGTAGAAACGAGGCAACCGGCGGCGTTAGGTATTTGAAAAGCTTATAGTTTAATAAAGAAAATCAATTAATTTTAAGCAACACAATTTCGGTCAGTCAGGCCGTGTTCAAATCTTCCGGCTACCCTGCCGTCCAGCATAAAGCACTGATATTATAAGGGAGAGACTAGATGCGACAGTAGTATCAATCCGCGAACTTCGCAGAATTAGAAAAAAGTAAGAATCTAAGGACCAGGATTTTTATAAGTATAAGCAGAGATTAGTTATAAGTAACCTTTCTGTGGAGATCATCAACTCAGCCTAGAAATAAAATAAAAAGTAAACTTTGTAAATCCTTGACAATTATTCTAGCTATTGTTTTTAAATAAATGGTATCGGAATATTAAGATGCGCTAAAGACCCCCTTTCTCTATTATAGCTATAAAACTTTTTTAATTCATCACTTTTAGGCCAAAGGTCAAATAAATTTCAAATAACTTTTTTTGATAAAAACTATTGGAAATTGACACCTGAGAGCTGCAGGTAGCATTTTACTTAAGTCACGAGGTTATTTTTTTTGGTCGAAGAAAACATTCGAGTATTGGTGCGCCACACATCCATTGTTATCTTGATGACGTAGTTCTTTTTTGAGAGCCTTTTTTAATATTGAGCATCCACGTAGTACAGTAGGGTGTATGGTGCTCTTGCAACAAATCCTTAGAGCTTTCCTTTCAAATTTTCTTCTTTTGTCTTTAGGAAACTCCAGTTTTATAGATTTAAATAGGAATGTACCGGCACAGTACCTACTCTACCCATCTCATCTCCTAACAGCTTCCAGGCAGAAAGGAAGGTGGTCTCAGGAACCGGACCAACACAGGAAGAGTCTCACAATGAAATCTGTTTGTGAATATGCAACGACAATCGGAAGTTATTTCAATATTTAAAGGATATTTTGAAAAACTTTGTTTTTTTTTTTCAAAATCAGTAATAGGAGTAAATACATTTTAGGACGATGGAAAAACGAATAAAAATACTAATTTAATATTTTGTATTTATTTTCATATCTTACACTAGAAAATCCTCAGATTCCACCATGAACAAGTAATAAATATTTTTATCATACATAAAAAAATAATACGTTTTGAATTTATATAAATGTATGTTTTACAATCAAATTTGCAACTCTCACCAAATCTCACTTATACTTATATACTGTTTATATAATATGATTCAATAAATAATATATATAGATATTACGGACCACATTGATCTCACTCAAAACTAAGCAGACTATTTGCTTATGAGTTTTAATCAACGATACTACACATGTTGCAACATAAATGTAAACTCACCCATACCCAGAAATACAGACATGTACAGTAAGCAACGCAGATATTAGACCACTTACGTAACTACAAAATGTTGTTGGGTCAGATATCTGCATTGCTTACTCTATTATTCACAATTAAAGTCTGGCTGGGCATTGGAAAGCTAAGTCCCGTGATTCGGCGCGTATTTCTAATTATTCGACCGGTAAGGCTATCGGCATTCAAGCCAGTATCTATAAGCAAATAAATTATTTGCTAATCAAATAAAACTTGTTTGATATAATAAAAAAAATCAAAAAATCTTACCACAAAAACCAAAATTCGAATTTATCCCGTATGGTACAATATCAAACAATAATTTAAAAAAAACGTCATTTTAAGCCTCTACCGTTTTAAAAAAAATCTATACAATTAAAACCAAAATATATTTTAATTCGAACATTTCACCCATGAATTACATCACACTTAAAGCTAATCGTTTTAATTGACTATAAAAAATTGTACACAACTTCGGATTGAAAGTGTTTGATTGGTTATATCTGTAACAATTAGTATTATTTAAAAAAAAAACAAGTTTCTACTGCCAGATCTTTTCATTATGCCATTTCAATCTGATGATAGTTTTATATTCATTTCGAGGAAATCAAGTACCTAATTTTGTATAGTCCATCAGTTAAAATATCTTGTTTTCGTTGACATTTAAATTTTAAAAGTACAATTTAAAAAATGGGAAAATTATGAATGTATTTCAGCTCTATCTAGAAAAATTCTCCTTAGATTATTATTTGTGGTAAAATGCCAGATGACATTATTTTTTAATAACTACTCGTTGATTCAGGATAAACAAAATGAAATAGGTAAAAAGGCGCTAGACTTATATTAATAACTCCCATTTCAAATGTGGATCTGATTATAATGATTTGACAGGATTAAGTTCAATTGTTATTTGATACAACGTATGTAGCATTCCTTTAGTAACAATTTGTCCTTTTAAAAATGTTCGAGATTTTTTCGAAGTCTAATAATTCGTCAACAATTCTCTTAATAATGTTTCCATTTTTTTAATAAAATAATATAAATAAATCAACAAATTAAAAGTAAGTATCTTCACGCTATAATTTCAAAAGAAGTAGGTAAAAGAACAACCGGGCACCCACGATTTGCCGAAGGCACTTAGTGGCAAACTTTTCGCAAAACCCAAAAACTCGTCCAATCCCGGACAACGTTGCTTTTTAAGAAAATCAAAAAAAAATTTAGTTGCCTGACTCCAAAGAATTGAACCGGAAATTTAAGCATACCATGATACCATAAAACCTTAGAGGCGAAAATCGCCCTCTGAGTATCTATATATAGTATAAGTCTACTTTTAAATATTATGATAAATCACTCATTATGTATTTGCAAAAAAATTGTTTAAGGCATGGTTCAATGTTTCTTTTAGTGTTGCCAAGCGTGGTCAGAATCATGCTAATACTTGTAATAGTAATTCACATTTTGTCATGGGTATTTTTTCTAGTGAATCAGTACGCTCTGATACAAGTAATTTGCACTTTGAGAATCATGAGTCTGGTTATAGCTTTGAGAACCATGAGTATGTAATGATTTGGTTTGGTAATAATGAAAATTTTAAGCATTATAAAGTAATTCACATCTTGGGCGTTGCTCTGATTACAAAGATGACTTGAGGGGTTTGATTTCGAAGGTAGCAGCTAAGGCAAGATGGTCTGAGCCGTAACTGTCGTTCGGTAACTGACCAAGAACTTTACACTCTGAAGCTGTTGGTAATCGAAGACGTTCGACGAGCTTGAGTGAACTGCAGTAACTGAAAATAATGATACTAAATAAATGTCACTGGACAAATAACACAAATAAATCTAGCCCCAAAGTAATCAAGTTATACGTATGTGTTGTGATAATAAATACTAAAAAACTATTCCTTATAATCTTAAATCACTTTCATTAAAAAAATTCACACCCATATCACTGAAACGTAGGGAGAGGTACAACCAAGGCACGCACGACTTGCCGAAGACACTAACTCCCACAAAGTGGAATGTGTTAGAAAAAACATAACTAATAAAATATTTGTAATATTGATCAATTTGATATAATTTCAGAAATCTTGGTTGCCGTGGAGTGTTTCACCGTTTCTACTCTTGCCTGGTTAGGTTTGAAAAATGTAGTAGTGGTAGTACAATGCAGATGGGTTATGGCCCTAGTTACCGGAAAGTTTGGTTGGCTAGCTTTGGTAACGGCGGTAGTTTATGGTAGACAAGGTTAAATTTATTTACAGTTTAAAATAGTTTGTAATTAATAATTGTTCTTACAAAAACGTTGAACATTAAAATATATAATAATGTCCACTGACATTATTATATATTTTAATATATGATCTTTGCCAATCTAAATTAGAAAAATATGCACACCACAAGGTGGCAGAATATGTTTTTTTTTTTTTTTTTTTTTTTTT
>NJDD01000463.1:599014-630627 GCA_002245505.1 Calephelis nemesis
GCAACAACAAATGGGGAAGTTAAGGGCCAGGCCGGTGGTAAGTAATCAACGCCGCTAATACAGCGAGTAACACAGGAGCACTGCCAACCTATTAGGAATGAGTATGTGTGTCTTTCCTGAGTCCTATCCAAATTCCTAGCTATTTTGTAAGGATTATCTTCAATGCAAAGACAACGCTTTTAAAATTGTTGAGCTTATAAAGCTTGTTTTAATAAAAATCTCACACATACACACTTCGTAGAATTTACATATATACACAAACACACATATCTTCACGCCGTCTTTTGCGGTGTAGACAGAGTATAGAGGCCCAAATGCCACGGTTTACTAAACACATGCCAAGCTTCCTTCACATACATTCGCTAGGTACTCTTTTTACAAACACACCGTTTTCGGATACTCTTGACCCTCAGAAAATGCTCGGAAATTGTTCGTGGCGTACTGACCTACACCTCCCCTGTGTGCATGTATAACCGTCCACATTCGAATTGTTTATCTATTTTGTCAATACTTCATTTGCCATTGTCTCGACCTACGGTTAGTAATAACTCTATTACCAACTTTTATCTACGGACGAACATCCGTCTGTTTATTTTCCAATCTTTTCTAAACACACTAGCGAGATGCTTATTAACACTAGGAAAAAATCAATGTTCTATCTCGAATATAAATTTACAACATATTTGGGTCAATGTAAAAAGTTTATCATTCGTCCGACACATAACTGGTTTATGTCGGAGCTAGGTTCAATTTATCGAAGTCCCTGAAATTCAAGGAAAAGCCAATGACTTTGAACTTTATCATAGTTTCACAATTGTTTAATTGACATTAGTCATTTGTTAATAATTACAATTTCAAATCGAAATCATCCGCAAACACAGTACACACTTTTATGATCACAAATTATTTAAATGAGACGGTTAACATAACAAGTACATATACATACATAGAACAAAATCTCAAAATCTGTTTCGACAAGAATGAGAGAAATAGGGGTGTTAGCATACATATTTTCCCCGTGTTGGTCGGCTCCTCTCTGTGGAGTAGACTATCTGCCGTCCCACCTTGCAGCTCGAAACAGGCTTGCTAAGATTAAATGAGTCAGTAATAACCTACTTACGGTTTCACCGATTAATCATAATGACTGTGTCACGTTCCCGTCCAAACAAGGTAACCGATAATCTCGCACATTAGGCTTGACACCCTGGCCACAAGATAGCAACACATCTTTAACATCTATATTTATAGGCCACGGTTATCTCTTACCATCAGGGAAGCGGCGTTCGTATTCGCTTTCTTATGCCATAAAAACATAACGAGAAAACGAATGAACGAAGCCGCAGAAAACTAATAGTAGGTAGGTAAATAATAAATCCACACTGAAAAAGTTAATCAGTTTTAACAATAAGTAATAACTGTCAGTAGCGTATTTTTATTGCTGCCAATGAGAATTTAAAGTAAAAAATGAAGAGGAAATAATAAATGCGCATTCTACATAAATAATAATTATCATAATTAAATAAATATAAACACATAACAAGTGCTACCAGTTTCCTGCAGATCCACCCGCATAATTTGCTGTTACTGGTCTAGGGTCCTGGTCCTTTAACATAGATAAATAATAATTAAGATAAAACTGCTAAAACCGAATCCAGTTATTTCATTGGGTACCACAATCGCGATTTGATCATTCTTTTTTTTAAAAGCTAGCAAATGGTTTCGAAATGGTCTCATATAAATTTCATCAACATCCTAACAGTAGTTTTTGAGTTACACTTACGTTAAGTGAGAAAAGTTAAGTTAATTGAGAAACTCCTCGTTTTTTAAAACGGCTTAAAACAAAGCTAACATTTTTTCTGTAAAACGTTGAATAATAAAGGTGAAATAACTATTTCGTTATGCAAAGTATCTTCTTTATAGTAACTACATTTTCCATTACATTTACACACACGCACAAGTTGTGTGGATATTTATCTAAAGTAAGTGATGTACCATGACAATAGTAGGATAAAATATTTATTACTTTATTGCACACACACAAGGTGGTGTCAAGAGTCTCCGAAACCGGCGTGTTTGTATGAAAAGGGTAATGAATGTGAAGGAAGCAAGACAGGTTTGTCAGGATCGTGAGGTCTGGCACTCGATACTCTCTGCCTACCCCGTAAGGGACTTGGCGTGAAGATATGTATGTATGCACACAAAAAGCAAAAATGCATGATAAACAGGACAACTAAAAATGCATATATAGGAAGATATATAAATTGAGCTCTAAACATTCAGACGTACTTAGTCATACTGCAGAGATAAAAAATAAATCGATTGGATGAATTTTAGAGATTTTCAAGTGTATTTAAGAGAGTTTAAGTAGCGTCAAGGAAACATACATTATCATAATAAAAAATTGGTAATATAAGGGACTGTGCAAGGAATTTTTTAAGTAATGAAACGTGTGAAAGCGGTAACAGATTTTTTTCACTCAAATGATTGATATGATTCTTCCAAAAGAAGGTCCGTATTGAAGATAAATCCTAGGTTAGTAATTCTAGTCGAAAGAGGGATCTGAGTACCGTTGTCAACTATAGGTCAAAATGTACAGAGTTTATAAAAAAATATTTAAGCGCAGTAAAACTGAAAAACATGGATTGCAATTATTTCATTACCACGTCACGATTTATTAATTTTTCGATAAGTAGCTAATAATTTCAAGATGTTCTCGCATAAAATAGATAAATTATTATTGCAATAAAAGATATTAAGATTAAACTAGCTGTTATTCGACACTTAAGATTCAGTAATAGAGGTAATATGTGTTTTTCAATTAAAACCGGCCCCTGTCGGAAATCGAAGTCGCTTTATGGATAATACGGAACCGGCGTTGGGCATACTAACCAGTCGACTGACGAAGCAGTTTTTATTGTATAAAAACACAAGTGTAGATAACCTCACAACAAGAGATTAAAGACAATGGAGGTTAATGACGCTAAGTTGGCAGAAACAAAAAGTTACAATACATTAGAAAATAGAGGCCAAAGGTGACATTTTTATGTTGATATAATTAAAGACTAACTTATACCTATAAATATTACATTTGTGATAAAACTACACCATCAGTTAAGCAGGTATATGAAACGTCAAGTGTGTTGCTAAGCGCAAAACGAGATAAGGGCTCGACTGATTGGGCTAATTTTTAAACGTTTTCTTTCTGAGACACAAGAATAATTCATAGAAAGATAAAAAATACGAAAATTGCAAGAAAAAGAGGATATACATTACTTTAGTTCTATCTTCTACAAGGTGATGTTGTCATAGTCAGGCTCAGGCAGTATGAAGTTCGCCGACTCAGCTAGTTTATAATTATTATTTATCTTTTGACACTTAAGTTTTAAAAAGTTCTAAACCAATTATTGACGGATTTTCTATGTTTGAAAATAAAAATCGCATCTAAAAATCCGCTTGCCGCTCCGCACGTCTTACACTGATAGATAAAAACGAAAATTGGCAACATCTCACTTGTACTTCACGGGTACATAATTAGATATCGGTTTTTATTAATACCGGTATTCGCTAGGTACCGGTACTGGACGATACCGGTATATGGAGTACCGGTACCCACTTTGGAACCGGTATCCAAGTATCGAAATATAGTAAAATATCGGTATTTTAGTACCGGTTCCAAGCCTTGCTCACGAGACGTTCAGAAAAACTAAAACTAAAAGTTCTCAATATGTATACTGCTGTTCAATTTAAATCGCCTAAAAGTGTTTTCTAAATGAACAGAACTCAATCTTCTATATTACAATAGGTAAGTGAATAATCTATCTTCTTTCTTGTATGCGTGTGTAATGGGTACGTCACTGAACTTCTCCGTTTAGGACACTGAACTCCTAAACGACTGGAGCGATTTTAATGATTTTTTGTGAGTTTTCAAGGGGATTCGAGAATGATTTAGATTCACAATTTGGTACACTGGAAAATGATTTTTTACTATTTTTTTTTGTAAGTCCTCGTGAATTTGGAAGTTTTACATTGGATCCGGCAGACTGCGCTACTATGAGAGCATCAAATATTATGTTGTAGCTGTTAATATCAAGCTTGCTGGATCGGCTAGTATTATATATAAACATATAGTATAATAATATACAAAAAATAAATGAATCCCCTTTTCGCGTTGTTATCACATAACGTCTGAACAGATGGACCAATTTTACTAATTCATTTTTTATTGTGTTGGTTACCGTCATAAGGTTCTTACGAAGAGAGTAATCGGGGAAACTACAGGGAAAATCGGAAAAACACTACTTTAATCCATACAAACTGTTGGTACCAGTTATAGGTCAACAAATTATAAACAAAAGAAAATATAAACATGGACAAAAAATGCAATTATCTAATTAACATTGCCTTTTTAAATTATCTTCGTTAGATATGTATTTCTTACAACACAATTGATTAAATAATTTACAATGGGTGATAACAGATTGTTTCTGTTATCGTACAACCGAAACAGAGGTAAAAACCAAAACAAGTCTGCAAGCAGTTGATAGCTCCTTACTCATTGTTTAGTTTTATGACAACTAAGAAACTTTATATCCAAGCTTAACTTTTAGAACTCTGGGTAAGCAACGTTAAACACGTCGTATCTCTTATCGATAGACGGAGACTACCTACCCTTCCTGCTAATTTGAGTCCCTTTAATATAACCTAATTTAATGACAGGTCGTCCTTTACGCCAAGTCCCTTACTGGGTAGGCAGAGAGTATCGACCGTCAAACTTTACGATCCTGACAAAACTGTCTGGCTTCCTTCACATTAATTACTCTTTTCATACAAACACGCCGGTTTCGGAGACTCATGACACCACCTTCGGATGATATCCGAGCGATCTGATCGTGGAATATCAACCTTGTTCTTATCGGGTACCTTCATCCATCCACATTCGCATTGTATATCTGCTTTGTTAATCTTTCATCTCTCGTTCTTTCCACATGACCGAACCAGCGGAGCATGTCCTTTCTCATTTTAACGCCAATCATATAATTTTAATCAACCATAATGTATGTCATTTTAAACGGAACAAAAAATCGAAATCTGTCTATATGCGACGGCAGTCTCTTATAATAAAAAGTGCCGCCTGTGTATCGCCGCCAAAAATACACATACAACGTATATGAACGAAACTTACAACGTAGAACACCATGATGTATCCATACTTCCTACTTCCTAGTTTATATATCCGTACAAGAATGTACAAGAATGTTTCTTTTGTGAGGATGTGTCAGTAGCACTTCCACACACACGTGTTCCTAAACACGACCTTCGAATTTGACTTCCTTCTACAGAACAATTCTATGCAAATACAAGATAAGAAATACATGACCTCAAGATGTGAACCGATTTAAACTCATTGTACTTGAACAAAAAATAAAATTCAAAAGATACCAGCTGATTACATCTTCTCAAGACCTGGTATCAGTGTCACCTTTCAACAGTCAAGCATAAAACGTCAAGTTTAAACAAAAGATAAAGCCACGCGTAACTTAGTTTTTTGTTGTTTTTTCAGACAAGAATATGTTAAGTAAAATCCATGTTCATACCTACTACGTAATAAAATAAAAGGACAAAAAAATGATGTGCGAAAATCGCATGTGGGAACCGGTGAACATAATATTTTTGCCCCTAAAAAATTTAAAATCTATTTCTAATCCTAATTTTTTTAATTTCTATTTCGTAACTCTCAAAACAACCCATGCAACTATATCACTACTGAAGATTATATTCTTAACAAAAATCTGATTTCAATTCCAAGTATTGCTGACTCTTTCGTTTTGACTTGTTAATGGATGGTTAGTTTAAATCACAAGACTCAGAAAGAGAGGTCGGTAAATAAGTGTATCAGCTATATTTGGATGTTGACTACAAGTCTTTCTTAGGAGTGTAATCTCCAGTAGTAATATAACTTTATGACATTAGCTTCTGCACAATAATTATTTCAATACATAATATATTGTATAGACTTGCTGATGTATGTGGCTATGAAAGCGTATCAAACAAAAAAAATAATAATATATATTATATACAGATATATAGGCCTTCTAAAGTTTTGTTGCTAAGAGATTTTTGTTACTTATTAAAAATAACATTAGTTGGCTAGTAACTGATTTAAAATAGCCTTATCTTTTATCTTAGATAAGTCATTAATATTGGCCACTAGACAACAAGCCGTCTGTGTCTTAGCAAATCTAAATAAGACTGATTAAGGTTCAAAGGTGTGATCAAGTAAGAAATATATGAAACAAAACTTAACAGATCACATAACAATCTTAACAATGTATAGAAATACAACAAAATGAATCCCTATTTCGAGTGGTCATCTCATCACCCCTGAATAGAATGACCGATTTTACTAATTCTTTTTTTGTTGTATTATTTATTGTCAGTTGAGGGTTCTTATAAAAAGAAAATCAGGGAAAATTACACAGAAAAACGGAGAAACAATACGGAAATCCAAACTGTCTGTAGCTGTTAACGTTAAAAAACACAAAGTTCATGGCAATTAGCAAATTTAAAGGGATAGGATAATTGGTTGATAATATAATCATCTTTGACCACAAACTTTGTCAATTTTCAATCTAAATCATTTTGTTAGGTAAACAGAAGACTATCTTATCGATCTTGCTTGAATTGGTCAGTTTCCAGTCTGAAGGATAGGATACCCTGTGAACTTATTGATTTAACAATTTAATTAATTTAATTTTTCATTAGGCTCAAGATAATATATGTGGTCAAGCATAAAACTAAAAGCAACAGCTGACTTTTACTTGTATGGTACAAGTTCAATGTCTCTCGCAGTAAACAAATTATTCACTTCTAGAATATAAAATATACTCACACTTGTATGATCTTGCATATCAAATAGTGATTCTTTAAAATATATTGCACAGCCATCTTGTCGGTGGCCGGTCTTCTGTTTAAATATACCATAATAACCCAATTGTTCAAATCTTTTATAAAAACTACTTAAATGTGAAACTTGTACTTCCTGAAGACACAATATCTGTAAATACATTATGAAATGAGCATTTTTATAGGTTTTTGTTTTACTGTTATGACTTTCATAAAATGCTAAATGAACACTGTTCTATTCTCTGTAACTGCTTCATAAATTTATGCAAGTAATAAAACAACTTAGATCATCCTACTACTATATAACTCAAAAGGATCTAGTTGGTGTGATTTATTTCAATAAATAAACACATATGCCTTACACTAAGATCTCATTTCAATTCATATCATATCATTAACATGTGTCTTAGCTTTATCCCAAAATAGAAATTTAAAAAAAACTATTTTGATTTTATTTTAGTACAATATTTTAAATAGTGAGCTTTTTATAGTTTTAAATAGTATAAGCGTATAGTTTTATTCGCATAAGTCATTATTCATTACAAAATTTATCAAGTTACAAGTAAATTTAACAAAAGGATAATGACAATTCAATCTCTTAAAAAAAGCTTCATCAGCTTTCAAAGTACTGTACGAAGGTCAGATATTTCGTTTGCTTATTGTACATTTTGAACCATTTTAATTTAAATGCTGTTATTTAAATAATAATATTTTTTTATTTGGGAGATATTTTTCAAATTAATTGCATTCAGGAATTCAATCACCAAAATGTAACTTTAAATCAGTACTCACATCAGGTGCTAACTGCAATATCTCATCATATATTTTTGCGGCCCTAACTTTCCATTTAAGATTTTGAGGTGAACATTCTGTATAAAGATATGGATGGCATTCAAGCAAGTACTGAGCCAAAACATTATATGACAATATCCTAAACCTGACAGCAGCGTCTGCAAAATTTTGTAAAATTATTACCACTTAAATCTGAATAAAAAGCAACTGCACATTTGCTTGTTGCTTAAATGCATTTTGATGTAGTTTTGAAAATAATTTAGGTACTTAATTATTATTGAAGTATAGAAGTGTTGTTAGGTAACAATAGGTATGTTTGTAAGTTTTTACAGTAGGCTCTATGCTTTCCATACAAACTTGTAGTAGGATTTAAGAAATTGTCCATTTAAAATATAGTTTTAATATTTCCCATCTCTTGTTAAAACAGAATATTTGTGACCACACTGTGCATGGTGTCTTAAAAACACTAATCTTTATGAAGTAATTAATCACCTTTATTCGGTCTTGTTAAAAAGAAGGAATCTAATTTGGTATAGTTTTTATTTGATACAGGGTGGCAGTTGCAGGTGTAGATATTTTTGATCATTCTTTTTAAAACAAGAGAAATCTTTCAATATGTTCCAGATTACATAAAAAGCTTCAAATGTTTGATGAAGTTTAGTATAGCGAAGTAATATTTTAAAAACAAAATCAAATATTATTCCATATTGAAATATTGCAAATCAGATTATGATATTTTACAATTGAAAACAATCCTCTGTTGGTCATCTTAAGCTAAACTACCAAATTCAACTAAATCGCTGACAAGCAATAAAAGTACTCACTGTCTCGAGTGTCGTCTACCTTACCCACTGCCTCCCATACCCGAAAATCTGAAGGTACATCATTCTTTGGTCTCTTGATTCTATCAGACTGATCTTGCCATTCAGCAGAGGCATTGCCTTCTTCAGAACTACAACAAAAACATTTAAAAATTGAGTTAAATTTTTTTTAACATAATGTTACCGATATTCATTAAATTTTATATACATTATCAAGTGATAAAGGATATAGGTAATAAAATAAATATAAAGTCAAAACATAAATTGGGCTATAATTTATTAAACCATACTCTAACTTTGTTTGTTCTTTTTTTATTTTGTAATACTTTACAAATTGTCAAGTTCAAGTCATGAGTTTAAAATTACAGACATATCAAAAATTCAGTCTAAAGTGACTAAATTACTTGAAATCCAGAATATAGGTGGTAGAGTCTCGCAGGGACATATTTTGATTGGTACTGCCGCCTTACTGATTCCTGCCGGCATAATGTCCGCTCTTGCTTTGACAGGTTCCAGTTTGAAGGTAAAGGTATACAGTAAACTTACTTTTGCTTAAGGCCTAACATCCCAGCCTAAAGTTGGCAACACACCTTTACCACCTTGGTGTCTCTAGGTGGTGTGGTTTTTTTACCATCAGGAAATTTGTCTGCTTGTTAGCCTTCCAGTATCATAAAAAAACAATATACAAAAACATTTGAATGTGCACATAATTTTACAAATGCATACACATCTTCACGCCAAATCCCTCTGCGTAGTTGGCAGTGAGTATTGAGTGCTAAGTGAACAAAGTCCACAGGGTCAAGTAAATTATAATTTTCAATAACCCCTGACGAAACCAACCCGTAATGTAGCTAAAAACAATCTCAATCACGTCATTTTTCACAAGAGACTTGTCTGTATACTTGGGTGTAAAACTAAACAATTCCTAATTAGTTTCAAATCAGATTCAGATCTAGACTAGACCTGAAGTAGAAGCCTTCCCCATTTCACACAAAAAGGAGATATTAATTATTTTTTGCCACATCTCAACTTTATTATTAAGGCACATCAATTTATCTGCCAAAATTTAAATGCGCCTTTTCTTCATATTATTTAAAGTACATGATGATGATGATAATGCATTAATTAAAATTAATTAAAAAATCAATGAAATAAAAATATTTTTTTGAGAATTTTATTGATAAGACCCATTTTGTTTTCTAAATATTAATCATATAATCCCTTGTCAATATATTTAATCAATACAACTTGAGAAATTGGACTTGGTTTGCTAGATAATAATAATTTTAATCACATAATTTAAATAATACACAAAATTGAGACAAACTTACACTTGAAATTGTCCTCCATAGCTAACATGGTGTAAAGTGGGTTGAAGTGATTCACTCATTTGCTTAGGCTTTTTTATAACATTGGAATTCACAAATTGCTTTTTGGATCGAAATCTTTTTCGAATATTTGCTAACAAACACCATTGAACACCAGTGTGTAAGAACTGATTGGTAAATGCTTGTGGACTGTTCAAAACAATACATGTCTTTCTACAGCTCCAATATGATAACTGTTTTGCATAAATTTTATTACTACAATTTATATTTTCAAATGTGAACCTCCAATATCTGCAAAAACTATTATTCAATTTCAGCATAGCTTTATAAAGATTAAAACAACATGATTAAAGAATTCTTAATGTTCAGGTATTATCAACATAGCTGCTAAATTAATCTACGGAGCTGGTCACATGGAATTTGCTCTGGTATTTGTGTGCTGTAAAGGAAAGACTTAAATTACATATGATGTACTTTTCTGTCATTCAGGCATAAAAAACTATGAATAGCAGCAGTATGCATAAGCTTAGCTTTTGCAAGATGATGTGAAACACAAACAAATATGAATTCAACAATGATGCCTAAGCATGAATGAACGTAAGTACTTACATAAAAGTATATATATGAATAACAAAGAAACATTGAAATAGGTATGTATTGGTAATGAACATGAGTATTCAAACATCCAAAATAGTGTGTTTCCAATGCAAAAAACTAGCATAGTCATACATTAATTTAATGCAAGTGAAATCCAAGTAGAAATAAAAAAAAACGGAATATGTGCAGCTTTGCTTTATGTTTGTAGAATATGTATTAAATGTATCTAATTTTATCTTATTCGAACAGTAAGAATTATGTTGCAGATTGCAAACTATAACAAAAGATATTTCTGAGGCAGTATTTATAACACGTTCCATTCATAATTTCTGACAATGTCTGAACATTTGGGAACTGCTGAAACATACGTAATAAATTATATAACTTTGTTAAGCCTCGTAGAATAATAAAAAGTATTTAAGCAAAAGCTACTAAACATAATCCACAATAAATATTTATAACGACCATGACATAAAAATACACTTCACAATGTAAAACTTACATGCATGGAAAGCCATAGCTTACAATTATTATTTTCAAAAAGAGCAAATACCATGGAGAAAATCGAAATTCTACATGTATAAATATTTTTCAATTTTGACCCACCGACCTATCATAATATTATCACTATTCACGTAAACTCTAATCGCTGATAGTCATAGACACTCGTAGCAGTCACCAGTCACCAAACCAGTCACCACAAAAGTTCTGTGCCGCGAAATGACAAAACTGTTTTAGCTGTCCAATGTTCATAAACAGTCGAACCAAAAGTCGAACCTCAACAGTCGACTGTCTAACGAAATTAAAAACAAAAAAAAAACTTTGCGTCGGAAATAATGGAGGATATTGTTATCTCACTCCCTCTTTGCGGTTTCTCTTTTCCTCAAAGACATTTATGTCCTTTGAACATGTAGTTCTCTTATTAGTCTGTGGTTCCTTTATGGACAGCTACTTTACTCTTTGGTCTATGGTCATTTGGTGGGAAAGTTTGAATGTCATAACAGTGTGTTTTAGTTAGAAATATTTATAAAATACCAGATTGTTGAGCTTTTCGTGACTGTATGTTTTAAATAACTTTCAAAAATATTTGTTTTATTGAAATGCCGCCAAAAAAAAGGTTTATTTCGTGCGAAATATGTAAATATCGAACGTGTCGACTGAACAAAGAAAAAAGAAGATTTATGGCAAAAATTCCATTAAATGAATCCCGGTAAGCAATAAATTGTATTAAATTTTTATGTTATAACTATAATGTAATGCAAAACACGCCATTTAGAATGATGTTTCTTGTTTCAATTTGTTCAAAACAGTATTTGTATTGAGTAGTAGTGATGTACGTCCATTATCGATAAACAATCTTGTACTCGTTACAAGTTTTTTTATTTATTTATTTATTTATATATATAAAAACATACATAATAAAGTAATGTTTTCCATTTTTGACACGCAGTACCTACACAACGTGTTGACTAGTGTTGTTGGCAGCGCTTTCTCTTCCATTTAATAATTTTAAATTATTTTTACTTTACATAATTAAAATTATCTTATAAATGTGATAAAGTGTACGTGTGTGTGCTTGTGTGTGTTTTTGTGTGAACACATGCATCAGTTCACTATAATTTATCTTTAGGAACTTTTACTTCGAGACTGAGACTTTTTAACCAATTCAAAATTATGCTTTCGATTTCTTTAGAGTTAAAAAAAATATGTCTAAACAGAATTGAACAAAAAGGATTGTAATGACGAATTACGAATAATTGCTGATTGACTTCTTTTTTGCCCCGTGTTGGTCGGGGCTCCTTTGTAGAATAGACCAACTGCCTTCCTTGCCAGGCACCTCGTAAAAGGCGAGCATAGGCTTACCGTTACCAATACCGTGAGATACTACTAGCTGGTAGAGTTTAACAGCGACTCGCTCGGATTGGTACCACTGTCTTACCTATTCCTGCCGCCATAACGTCATAACGTGTTCCGGTTCGGAGGGTAAGGTAGCCGGTAAACTTGCTTTTGCTCCAGGCCTAACATCCCGGCCCCAGGTTGGCAACGCACCATTGCCACCTTTGGTGTCTCTAGGCGGCGTGAATTTCTTAACATCAGGAAATCTGTCTGCTTATTTGTCTTCCAATATCATAAAAAAAATTAATAATTATTCAACTTCGTTTATTTGGTCGTAGCAATTCATCGTAAAATATGTACTAACATGTTTTCAGATGCCGACAGTGGGTTAAAAAATAGGTAGAAAGGTAGAAAGGTTCCCATAGGAGAACTGCATTCATTAAAATATGTATGTAGCGCACACTTCAAAGGGAAAAACTTTAATGCGAATCAAAGTCGGCTGAAGATGTCTGCAGTACCAGCATTGAATTTGTGTACTAACCCGATTCCTGACGAGTTATTATCAGAATTTCCATGTTACATCCATGCCTCACATATAACAGCCGCTAAAAATTTTGAAAAATTGCAGACAAAAAATAAATCGGTTGCTGGACCAAGTTACATGGGTAATATAATTAATATATCTTCACGCCTATATCCTCGAAGAGGCACAGGCACAACCATGGTACCAATGACTAGCCGAAGACAATAAGTCGCGCAATGTGACAGGTGGCAAGCATATCGCCAGCCAGGCAACATATCCAGTCCCGGGCAACAATAAGTTTTATTTTTTTGTTATTAACCTAAAATTTTCTTCAAAACAATAATTTTTGACCTTATAATTTTGCTATTTGCTTTTTTAAATTAATTTTTTGCAGGGAATTATGAACCAAGCTTAAAGTTATCAAATTAGGGATTAAGTGTAAAAACACTTTACAACCACCTAAAAGAAAACAAATATGTTTTGTTGCACAGCTTTTGTTTAGCATTAGAGAGTAAAGAAGCACGAAACCTTTCTGATGGTAACAAACAAATGTAACTTTAGGTATTATTGCGTCACTGTCCTGTTGTAAATGGCTACTCCACTTTTTAGACTGAAACATAATAGTGTTACTGACGTTATTGCGACAGGAATGGGTAAGGTTATAAATCCTCACTCAAGCAAATTAATAACAGGGTAAATTAAGTTTATATTATAGTCTGTATAACAGTGTAATAAAGATGATAATTCAAGGTTCGTAGGCATGGAGTACGTTAGTTCACATTTTTCAATAAGAGGGCTAGAGATTTTGTCAACTTTGAGATTTTAAGCTTATGATCGCCTTTAATGAATTTAATATGCTCGGCAGAATGACAACTTATTATATTTAAATATCCCAGACCAACACGAGACAAATTTGTACGTATATTAAGGAAATTAAATTAAAAATCTTTACACTTTACGATATATTACACTTACAATTAATATTTTTATCAAATGTACACAATTGAACCAATAAACTTAGTATAATAATCAATATATCTCTATTTCTTTGTTAATATAAAATATGCAGGGTAAAAAGTCTTTTATTTTCCTTTTGTCCTTTTGTGTTCATATTTGTCCAACGTGGCGGTTGTTTACTATTTCTAATTTATTGATTTATTTTAATTTAATTAATTACTATTCAGTATACGTTGGATTTAAATGTGAATACTTATCTGATCTAATAGGGATAAAATAAATTTGTATTAACTTAATTTATTTATACCACCGGTACCTATGACCTAAATTTTATCGACATCGATAAAAATGAATATATTGCCCAGCAGCTGTATTTTATCTGTGAGATTCGTACTTTCGTCAAAACTGACATTTACGTGCTTTTTCGTTGGTAACATAGTGCGATGTAAACTGAGTGTTTTTTTAAAGTACTAAGTCCCGTCTCTTAAAACGTAGTGATTATATTCTCTTTGGTCGACACAGTCGACATGATTCGACACCACATTGACATTGACAATTAAATTTGTGCAACGATGTCTAGAATAATCCTGTCAGGTTATCTAGTAAATTGTTGAGTAAAGGATAGCACCAAGGGTTGGCGGGAACGGTCGGAGGGGGAAGTCACGCTTTTCGAGGGTTCCCTCTAATCTTTTAGCTAAAAATATGTAATATAATGTATAATTTGTAAATTAATTAAACTGTAAATATTACTTAGTTGTGTGTAAATGTGGTTTAGTAAATAACTAGTGAAATACTATTGTAGTGTTTTATCACGACAGAAGAGGCAGAGGCCTAAACAAGAAATAAAATTGAAGACGAAATTAGAAAAAGACATGAAATATTAAGATATGGGTTTATTGCATAATATAAGACTTGTATAAAATCTAGAGGTAAAAAAAGAATCATGAAAATACTTTTTGCACTGTCGTAGAAATTTTGGCGCCAACATGAAAGAAGATGATTTTGATTTTCAGAATTTTAATTTTATAATTTGTGTGAAAATAATCGTAATTCAAGGATGTGACGTACTATTAAACAAATTAACGGAGAAACATAATCATATGTCTTAAGGCATATGTAAATGTATGTATGTAAATCATATGTCTTGTCTAAAGGTCTTAGCCGGCCCCAGAAAGGGGCAAATTAACTTAAAAAAAAAAGGATAGTACCAAAATAGCTGTTGGTGCAAAGCATGTTAAGTCGGGGCGTATCGCATTGCAAAGCACACTGAGCTATACCGGACAAAGACTACAATACTCTAATACCGGGCCGGACATCGCGGCGGATTTCTGTAACTCACTGCGAAAGATTAGAGACAATAAGTACAGAGACGACTCAACGTTAAAATCGTCGAGTATGGAAAGTGGTGCCTTTAGTAGTTGTCATACGAAACTTTAGTACAAAAATCATTTGGAACCATTTACCTCCAAGTATATGGACATGAAATACCCACGAAAAAAGCCTGCCGTCAGCTAAATATAAATATGGCTGCCATTTTAACATTATAAGGCTGTCCAGAAAAAGTAGAGTACCGATATCGATACATGACCTATTAGTGACGATTGATAGTTAATTTTAGGCAAATAGATAAGAGTTATTATTTACTCACCGAAAGAAATCGAAACTATCACCTTACTTACTTTGTGCTACTCAGTTGTCTTATAATTAAATAGGGAAATGTAATTACACGAAATATTTGTTTACATTTCGTCGTTACAAATATGTTTATTCTATAAATAAATTAACTCTATATTTATTACAAGATTCATTATCATTACAAAAAAAATTGATCAGATTTCAATCAAACCACTTTCTTTAGTTATAAGTGAGCACTTGAAAAAATTAAGCACTTATTAAGCTAGACTGTGATTGATATTTTCAGTGGCAATGGTATACATCTTGTTATCTTGTCCAAATATTCTTTTCTGGGAACGTAAAATAAAATATCGACAGTTGCAATAGTACATCACTATAAAATTTGAACACTAAATATGGATCCTTGGCAAACATGAGAACTGTCATGACGTCACTTTAAAACGACGCCAAAATTAGCATAGACAAAAATGTCGTTATCTCTTTCGACGTATATAATATCAACATTTGTTTAAAGAGACAAAGAGATGTTGTTAAGTAATATGTCGATTCCAACGGTATTTATACAACTAAAATTGATATAGAACATTGTTGCACTTCTGTATATATTCCTATTTCTATGTTTGGAACGCATTGATCTCTGGGTTTACCTGGGACATGAAATAGGTACGTACCTACCTACGTACAGAGGTTGGCGGTTGCCATTTGTAACAAAATATGGCTGCCATTCTTAAAATGTAAAGATTATATTCTCTTTGACCATTCTGACATTACTAAGGATGTCCAGAAAAAGTAAAGTATCGATATCGAAACATGATCTATTAGTTCTGATCGCTAGTTAAGTTTAGTTAAACAGAAAATAATTATAATTTACCTGCCGATTAAAATTGCTTCTGCAACTTACTTTCTTAGTGTTACTCAATTGACTAACAAATATGAAAATGTGATGAAACGAAACAAAGAATATTTATTTACTTTACTCCAGTATGTTTTTTTAACTTGTGGTGTGCTAATATATTTATATTCTTATAAGTTAACTCATTATATTAACTACAAGATTCATAATCTTGACAAAAAATGTGTAAAGATTACATTAAAACTACTTTCTTAGCTTTAAATTGAGCACTTGAATGAATTCTTATTACGATAGATTGTGATTGATATTTTCAATGCCAATGGTAACCATTCATATATTTTCCAAATATTTTTTTTTGGAATCTTAAAATTAAATGTCTACTATTGTATATTACATCACTATAAAATTTAACACAAAATATGGCGTTCTCACCAAGATTGAGGACAGCCCTCAAAATAACATTCAAACCACTTTCTTAACTTAAATTGAAGACTTGAAAGAATTCTTATTACGATATATTGTGATTGATATTTTCAATGCAAATGGTATCTATTCATATCTTTTCCAAATATTCTTTTCTAGAAACGTAAACTAAAATATCGGCAATTGTAATAGTACATCACTATAAAATTGAGCACAAAATATTATGGCGTTGGACTTGGCAAGCATACATAATATCAACATTTGTTAAAAAGAGACAAATAGATAGATGTTGTTAACTTATATGTTGTTTTTATACAACTATTGTAAATTCTACCAACCATTTATAATATGCTGTCCAAAATTTAAATTCAAAGGCTGGACAGACTTCATAAGAATGTTTTTGAATATTTAAAAAGTTGTCTAAATAAAATCCCTAAAGATCACAAATGTTGTGCACTAGATTTTTTATGAGATTTAGATGATAATAATTAGCCCTGTTATATATTACAACAATCTAGTAATAAAACATTAGGATTTAATTAAAATTAGTGATTAGTTGTCAATATGTCATGTCAGGGTCTTGCTAAAGCGGTGGCCTTATTACTTAAGCTCGTATAGTGAGATTTGGCGGCAACGAGGAAATATACAATACATTAATTTGTTCATGATTATTTTATTTGTGCATTCTTACCGGAAAAAAAATCACAAAATGTTACCAAAAATGACTAATAATAATATGTACATAATTCCACTATAATATATAAACATGAAAATCAATAATCATGAAAAAATCTTTTTTTTTTTATTTTTTATTCTAAATTATAATGGACTTTTACCCTGCAGGGCATGTCAGTCGAAAAAATCTTCTACCAAGTTTTGTTCTTGATGGCGCCAAACTCTTGTCTGTATTATGTTATATACTTAGAGGTCAATAATATTATATACTTAGAGGTCAATGGTATTGTACATTAAATTATTATAGTATTGTGTTCTGTGGCAACTTGACATAGACGTGACAGTTGACACTTCACTTGACGGCCAGCAGATGATGGCTGCATCACCATAAATTGTCAGAATAATTCTTGTCAACAACATAAATTCGGTGTTTTGTCACAATTTAAAATGTATTTATCATCTTTGAATTTAAAGTATTTAAAAAAATTCTTCTAAAATAAACATTGAATATCTGTTGTGGTAGAAATGTTTACGCCGTGTCTACCATGACTATTTTATAGCTAAAAAAAATAAGCGGAAATTGGTTTGTTGATAAAAATTTTTCTAAAATTATTTTCGTCCTATAAACTCAACCTATAATTAAATACAACTTGTACATGTTATTGATTGAAATAAACTCTTTTTTTTAAATGTATACGTTATTTTTTTTTGTTTTTTCAGTGCTATGTGTAATGTAAACAAAAGTACATTTTCAAGATGTTTAAGATCGAATCATATGTCACACCTATATTGCTGAGTTATGTTGATAAATATGTCAAAGATTTTAAACCAGCAGATGCTCAGGTAAACTTCAAATTTGTTTAATAATAATTCTATTTATTTGCATAAAATGGATAAGGAGGATCTTATATACAAAACAAGCTCTTTATCCTATTTTACTAAATAGTCATTAAGTTGATATTTATTTATATTATGCCTCTGAGTGTGGCCATTTGAATAGGATCCATGAAGAGCTATAGTTTATTTCAAACATACAAAGAGAAACAGTCACTGACTCTAAGCATTACATTGGTGCCAAAAGAAACCTAAACATTGGAAAAAGGTGAAGCTTACCTCGAGAGATACAAGAGGTGGAGTCAAATTCATTTAGAGATGTCAATTTTTTTGGTCAGAGGCCATATTCCTATTACAGTTCTTGTTAATTAGCTAATATTATTATTATATTACGATTACTCTTAGATGGCATTTTATCTATAAACTCAATCTCTGTTTAATTTAAGTTTATAATAAAATTATCATAATAATATTAATATGTGTAGCAAAAACTTTGGACCCCTTAAGCGATGGTATCCTTTAACCTTAAAGAAGAGTTTGACACTCTTCAAAAATACTTTTGAAATATTCTAGGTTTATTTTCTATTTTACAAAGTACAGTAAAACTAGTATTTACAACATCATTTTAATACACCTCATAGACCGCACCTCACTTTCAACATGTTTGTTTAGACAGCCAACTTCAAGATACAATATTTAATTTTTTGTTGTTGATTTAAGTGAAATGTCACGCACAATATGGTTTTTTGTTTCACTTTATTAAATAAACAAGACTGAAAAACTATGTAATGCTTAGCTAAAAGTTTGAGATGCTTCAACTGCAGCACATATTGTTGTGCCTTTTTGACTTGTGCACCAATTGTGTGAGCAGTTATCTGTATCAGATAATATGTGTTGTACACAAGATAAAGAAGGATATATTTTATAGGAATTTCCTTAATTACTGTATGTCATACCTTAAATGGACCAAAAAGAACTTCCAATTTTATTTTAAGCAGTTCAAAAAATGTTGACTAGCCTTGTTTAGCACTCAAAGGCCAATGGCTTTTCTGGCTAGGCATATGGAACAGACTAGACCAAAATTTTCTAGTTTCGTTATTTTTATAATCATTTGATGTTATTTTAGTAAGCTTCTTAGCTTAAAACTTATCCTTTTAAGAGTGTAGTCCTACATAATATGCTAGAGTAAATGGAAACAAATTAAACATGACAAATTACAAATTGATCAAAAATTGTTTAAAAATCCTTAAGAATTAATATGCCAAAATAATTCCTTCATACTAAATATATTAAATACTCAAGTCAAGTCATTTGTGTTGACTTTAAAACTTTACAATCCATAGTTATATAATAAGATATTAATTTATCAATTTTGGTATTTGTTGTTTTTGGTATGATTGCCAGCTGTTATGATTTATTATAAACATTGTTTTTCATTTTTAAACAATTTTTATGAGAGGTTGTAAACAAGCACATGGCTTTCCTGCTGATAACAGACAGCTATTACTTAAAGATGTTAATCCTGGGTAAAAAATAAAGGGTAAATCCAGGTCTGGCTGGGTTGTCCGGCCTATTATGAAAGTCTACTGGCTAGACTACGCTCCGGTCCGGAACATGACAAGAGTAATTATGGCAGCAGGGATAAGTAAGGCGGTGGATCCATACCTGGGTAAGTCGCTGCACTGCACTCAACCACAAATGGTCTTGCTGGTAATGACCTATATAAACTATGTTTGCTACTTATGGGCATCCTGCTGGAGATGATTTATACAACTCAGCAGATCCAAATTAACATGGGAAAAAGTAGAAGTAAATGGTAAATAATTGTTGTGAAAAATATTTTGTAACAGGGGTAAAAATTATTTTAATGCCAATGTACAGCAATGATAAAATGGGTATTAAACACAAATTAAATACATTTTACAGTTTAGTCAAATTGTACTTAACATTTTTGTTTTGTTTTGTTAACATTGTTCCTGAATTTTTTTAATAAATATTCAAATCTATTTATCTTAAAGCCCTAATTTTTTTTAATCAAATAATATTTTTAAATATATTTATATAAATATTTTTTATTTAACCATTTTAAGCCATATGTGACATGTGCTGTTACTGTGTTGCTTTTGATATTATATACTTTTGACAGATAATCTAAAATTGTATGTTGTTTTTTGTTGTCTCTTTTCAGGTATCATTATGGGGCGGTGGTGTCACTTTACACAATCTTGTGCTCAAAGCAGATGTTTTACAGCGAGAAGTATCATTACCATTTACATTGGTCTCGGGCCGCATTCACGAGTTGCTTATTCAGGTTCCATGGACAAAAATTATGTCAGAACCCATAATTGTTACTATCAACACTATTGGTAAGTAGGGTCAATGTCAATAAATGTACTAATAATGTAATAAATACTACTATTTAAATTATGCGCTTCGGCTTTACTTTTTATTCGTTTTACACTTTATACTTTTAATTTAAAAGTGGTTGACCTAAGTCCTAATTTAAAGTTAAGGTAAATGATTAAACATGTAATAACAACTCTTTATAGATATATCTTTCAAATACATTCAGATTTCTGAAGCTTGACGAATATAGCCAAAGCGTATAATTTAAATAGTACTACTATAAATAAGTTAAAATTATATAGCTTAAGGTCACATATTAAATAAATTTGTAATTTCATGACATCTTAATTTTATTTTTTGAATTATGTTTTACAAAGGTTTAAATTAAAGTACAAAATAAGCTAATAAAAATTAAATGGCTATATAAAGGTCTTTTAAAATGTTGTAAAGTGAAAGTCAGTGAAGTCAGTTATACTTAAAGTTTTGATATTCCCATTTTAATCAAAGAGGAAATAAAAAAAACTTATTATATAAATGTACATTGGAATCACAAAAACAAGTATCATTGAAATATATTGAAAAGTCGTTCAATAACCGCAGTCTCATGGGATTTAATCAAAAACTCATTTTAGAATAAACAATGTAAAAACAAAATTGAACAAAATAAAATAAATAAATCAGTTTGTGAACATTTTAATGAGATTTTGTTATAAATCGGACTAAACATAATACTAGGCCAGCCAAGCCCTACATGTTGTATTAAGTCCCATGTATTAGTCAATCACAATAAAACTATGTTTTGACACCTGTAGTGATGTTGGTATAAACATATATTTTCTGTAACAAAATCGCAGTGATACTGGGAAAAACAATACTTTATTTTTACCCTACGAATAACATTAATAGATGTTGCAATGTCAGGCAATACGAAGTTCGACGGGTAGCCGACCCGGCGAACTTCGAACCCGGTCACCGTTGTTTATACAAATAGTACCTTTTTGACGTGACAGGTCAGCTAACAAGCACACTGCTCTCCTGATGTCAAGAGACAACCATGTCCACACCATGAGACCAAAAAGATATACTTTACTGTGACTTTTGCATTTAAACAACATATTATTTCATACATCTGGCTAATCCCCATACGGTCTTCTGAATTTCAATGTGGTAGTAAAGTAAATTTTTGTGAAAACTTACAATTTCTGAGTTTGACTGATTTGTAATAGGTATAGGTCAAAACGGTGTAAATAATATTAACAAATAGAAATGGCCTACCCATATACTTAATTTGTATACCTATATGTATATTTGTCCTCACAGGTACCTCAACGTAGATAAATATTTTTTTTAACTTATTTTTATGTCTAAGATAGATATATTGGAAGTTATTCAAATTTTTTACAATCAATGCATATTGATTTGAGTAATATTAATTTTGAAGTCTGTTTTTGCAGTTTCATTGCATATTTTTTATATTAGAAAACATTGTTTTGTAAAATTTAGGTAATTTTAATCATTTTCAGAACGCATTTAATGAAAAATAATTGTATTAGATTATTTATTTAAATATTTCAGAATGCATTTTGAGTTTGAACCCACCAGAAGAATGTCCTACTCCAGAAGCTCCAAGGTAATTTAAGTTTTACTTTTGAAAATCAATGTTAAATGTAGCCATAGTATTTATATTTTTAAGTAAAGAAACACTTACACTGTTTTCTTCATTTAAAAATATGAATATTTGGAAGTTTTAAATGTCAAATATGCTATAATATTTATTTGAAAATAGTAATATGGAATATTATAATTTTCAGGACTCAAGTAGTGGAAGCACCTCCAGGATACATGCAGGCTTTAGTACGCCGTATAGTCAGTAACATAGCCATTCGAGTTAACTCCCTTATCGTAAAATATGTTCATGATGACATTGTCCTTTCTTTAAATGTAAAAAATTTGTCTATAGACAGTGTTGGCGCTGACTGGGAATCAACATTTGCTGGTTAGTATACTTTTAGTTTACTTAAATTATGTTTTCCCGTTTCCAGTTGCTAATTGACTATAATATTTTGTTTACAGATATAGATCAAAATTACCCAGCTATAAGAAGACTTGTTCATCTGGATGATCTCACACTTTGTCTCGACAAAAGCGACTCCGATGGTAAAATTCGATTTTATCATGAGCCACTCCTGTATCGGTGCCAATTAGATTTCAGGTAAGTTATTTATATAGTAACATAATTTATAATATAAAAAGTCGAATATTTATATGTTTTTTTATTGTTTTATAATTGAATGGCTGGAATGATGTTTATGACTTTTAGCTTCTTGTATGTAACCTGTTTTTGATCATAATAATAAAATAAATATTCCTGGAAAAATCACACAAATTGAATCTAACCCCAAAGTAAGCAAATAATAAACTTGTGGGTGTTGGTCAACAATTCTAATACATAGAAATACTTAAGTAGATACCAACATAAATTTAATAAACACCCAGGCCCGGAAATGCAGGCATCTAAATGTTTATCACACAAAAACTTGCGCCCGTTGGGAATCGAACCGGGGCCTCGCGGTTAGTCAGTGTAGGTAGACGTGTACACGTTAGCCATTCGACCAACGTGGCGATCTTCCTATAAGATAAATGAGTAGGTACAGTTAACGAGATAAAGTTTTCTTCACCATCTACATCTGTAATACAAGATCAAGATCTCGTAGTTATGTTGCTGATCATTTATAAGAATAAGTCTGTCAAAAAGAACATATACGTTTTTTTTTTGACAGACACCAAAAAAGAGGAGGCTCTTAATTTGACTGTATGTTTTTGCATTGTTGTTAGTCGATTACTCTGCCAATCACGAACCGATTTTGATGATTATTTTTACAAAAGCTCATCGTCCCGAGGTTGGCCAAGTTTATTAATGACCAGTCTAGTGGCTTTTGAATTTCTCGAAAAGGAATTATCAAATCGCGACTTGATACCTAATAAAATGATTGGAGTCGGTTTTTGCATTTTACTGCGCTTAGTTATTTTTTTAAGTATATTTATTTATTGTAACCCATTTCTATCAGGGTACTTACAAAACTAGTCTCGGCGAACACACGAAGGGCAAGGAGTCTCAGTGTGCAATTGCGGTCAAGTAAATTAGTTTGGGGGGTAACGAGTGAACAATTAACGTTACTGCTGAGGTTAATAAATGAGAGAAGTTTTATTGAAATGCAAACAACTAAAACTACACCACCTGCGCCAAAGCCGAGTGTAACACAAGTTACTCCTTTACGTAAGTTCTATTAATATTTTGTGTAGTAGTAGTAGGTAGCCAGAGGTACAGCAAGGGCATCAATGTTTAGCCTAAGATACTTAATCTCGAAGTCATATATATGTGTTATACCTATAGTACTATCTTTTGGGATCTAAAATATATATTTTTTAATTTGTTTGCCACATAAAACTTAATTGTCTAAGTTAAATCGTATTGACACTATTTTAAAGGATAAGTAAAGATCAAAAGGAGTATGTGTTAAAATATGAAATTTATGTATGTGACGTAGTTACATGTTAATTTAGACAATTTAGTTTTTTAATTAGATTTTTAAAATTAAAATTAAATGAAATTTAAAATTAGATTTTTTTTTAGAATTTAGTTTTAGACATACGGCAGCATCTAGAGACTCAATTAAGATTAATCTATCATTAGGCCAAAATTGTGTACAGAAAGTGTCGACTGAATTACCGATCCGAAGATAGGTAATATATGTCGCTGAGTGCGGCCGATAGACATACAAATCGATTCATTCCAGAAATTATACTTAATACTTGTAGAAGTATTTTAGGCTTTTATTTTATTTAGCTAATACGCTGAGTTCTAAGCTCATCCAGACAGTGACCACCACTTACTCTTCAGTTGCCATTAGATCAGTATTTGCTAAACTCGATTTATGGTTTTGAGACAGAGTATCTAATTAATTTACGTAGGATTAAGTTTCCAACCTCAAGCCAACGCCTCTTAACATCCTTAGTATATAAACGCGACGTTTACTATCGTTATGCAATCTGTCTGATTTTTTCCTTCCCATAAAAAGAAAAAAATATTGGTAAATTTTATTTATTAAATAGATGCGAGTCCGTCGAATACAGCTGAACCAGCGAGAACTGAGAGTTGGTCAGAATGGGCGTGGTCATGGCTCCCCACTTGGATAGACCGCGAAGGGGTAGAAGAAACTCCGGCGCCGCCCACCCCCATTCCTATTGACTTTACCTCATACTTCGAACAAATATCGTTTGTATTCAAGGTAAGTTTGAAGGTTGTAAAAATACATTTTGAATACTAAAAATAAAAATATATTGTCACACAACAAATAAAACCGATGTTAGGGTCCCGCGGGCTCATGCTCATGTCGAGAAAATATTGCCGTTTTTTTTGTTGAGTGTTTGTTGTCATAGAGGCAGACTTTAGAAGAATTTTCAAATTCGAAAATTTTTGTTTAGTACATACCTAATTAGGTTTACTTGAAACACTTTATTAAATCAAGTCGATATTGTGATAAAAACAGATGAATGACATAGTGTAAAACAAAGTCGCTTCCTCTGTCCCTATGTAGGTTTAAATCTTTAAAACTACGCAACGGATTTTGATGCGGTTTTCTTTTAAATTTACTTATAATCCTATTAAAATATATTACAATTTCAAAGATCTGCGATGTGACAGTTAGAATTTTGATTTCTTTGAATTTGTCTCTCTGGTAAGAGACTGAAGATAATAATGAAGGTATATTTAACTTCGAAAAAAATGTTGTTGAACGCACGTTGGCTCTGGTACTAAGAATATTGCAGTACCTGGGCATTTTGACTCGTCCTTTAAAGTCACATTTAAGTTATATTTTTCTGGTATTACCACATTAGCTAAGTGTGTTTAGTGGTTTCCCAAAAATTAACCTACCTAAGAATATCCAAATTAGTTTCTTGAGAAGCAGATACAAAGCATTTTTCTTTCAAAGT
The DNA here is from genome assembly GCA_002245505.1 of Calephelis nemesis. Classification (NCBI taxonomy): domain Eukaryota; kingdom Metazoa; phylum Arthropoda; class Insecta; order Lepidoptera; family Riodinidae; genus Calephelis; species Calephelis nemesis. The sequence continues at coordinate 624,533 of NJDD01000463.1, forward strand.
TCTTGTTTGTTTGTATAAGAACCAATCTAGGTCTAGTTTCCGTTTATAATAAGGGCATTGAAATTACTCATAACTCTAAGAGTCTTTTATTATTGAGGTTTTTTTTAAAAAAAATCAGGTGATGGAAGCCGACGGTGCTAGGAAGCGTGCAAGAGGAGTCTTGGAACTGGTCGCCACTGACGCCGTTGTGAAAAGCGCGTTATGTTCCCCAACAACGCTTCGTTTTAAAATCGGCGCTCGCTATCTAACGCTAGCTTCACAGGGAAAGTGTGTTTGTGGACATCTTGATTTGGAGGCGGTAAGTTCTGTTTTTAGTTGTCTTTCATTTTATTAAGATTGTCATTTATATTAGGGTCAAATCCACCCTTAGTCCAACAAACATAAAACTATTTAACTATTTTTTTAAGTGTCACAATATCAGTACTTATCTTAAGAACACGGTACTAATTTTGTATATTTCTTGTTGATGGTGTACAATAAAGAATATTTGTATTGTAATTTTAAAAATATATAAAAAAGGAGCATCGTGATTTTATTCATGGCGGCGAAGTCTATGCGTGTCTATAATGTGTTTTTCTACCACAACTTTCACGCAATGAATGGTACAAAAACTTGTTCGTTTATCTTGAATCGTCAATTTTATTTAAAAAAATATACTTAAACCAGAAGAGTTGAGGCTACAATCGGCTAAAAAAGTAGTGGTCATAAAAACTTGAATATACTTTAATGATACTACTGTAAGAAGTGACATATTTCAACAATAATATATTTCAACAAGGAGCATCGTGATTTTATTCATGGCGGAAGTCAAATTTGTTTTTCTACCACAACAATCTTTCAAACAATGAATGGTATAAAAATTTATTCGTTTGTCTTGAATCGTCAATTTTATTTAAAAAAATATACTTAAACCATAAGAGTTGAGGCTAAAATCGGTTAAAAAAGTAGTGGTCATAAAAACTTGAATATACTTTAACGATACTCAACAATTCGGAATAATTTATGCTGAAAATAATTTAATTATGCGCACTTATCTGCAACAATTTATTCGAAAAGAGAAAATTTTAGAAGATTTATTTTCTTGGTGGCACACTAGTCACTTCCTTAAATAAAAACTTGCATTTTCAGCTAAATGATGAGAGCTCCACATACCTTAGTAAAATTAAACAAGAAACTGATGAGCCCTGGACTTGGGTGGAGGAGGATTTGGGTGATAACATCATAGAAATGGCAGTAGTGGCTGATGAAGGTTTGGAACAAACTCATCCAACGCCTGAAACCTCGACTGATGCGGTCAGTATTAACCACATTAATATTGTGCAATAATTTTAAAGTTTATATGTTTTATTTTCAATTTAAATATAAGTAGTATCTTTTAGCGATATTGTAACATGTAAACATTATATTATAATATTAAGTATGGTTTTTGAAATTTTTGAATATAAATTTTAATCTATATATTAATACATGATGCCAAAATTTTGCACCTCTTTTTGTTTTGAAACAAAGTAGTTGGTCTTGAGAAATGAAGACGGCGTTCTTATCAACAAGATGTTAAAGTTTATTATGGTCAAATTTCGACCAATGGGCGACCATGTTATTGCAAAGCAATAGGATTAGATTTGGCAGTATTTAGATGATTGGTTATCGCACTCGTTTCGTATCGACTTAGTACAATTACTAAAAAGAATGGCGTTTTGTTTATTATGTAGAATGACTCTAAAATGATGATGATGACGTTGTGTTTTTGCAAAAGAAAGCTGGAATAGATGTCTTTCGATCCTTTCGTGCGATGGTGTAATAGCTCTAATGATGCTATAAAAGCGAACATCCTATTAAATATTATGTGGAACGGTATAAGTGCTAAATGCAAATATTGAAATGAATTTCTGTCAAGATGATAATGTGCGACTTGCGATTGTATGTTAATATTTTATGCTAAGATAATTAATTATATAATCTTATATATATAAAAATCTTGTGGCACGATGTATGTTGCCAATAAACTCCAAAACTACTGAACCAATTTCGAAAAAATATCTGTAGTTTGGTCCGTCTTAAAAGATAGGATAGTTATCATCTCAATTATTCACTTATGTCGAGAATGTAAACGAATAAAATGTATTAATTAATTGTTTCTTCCTGGTTAGTTTTATGAAGTTGTCATAGATGGCGGTGTACATTATATTATTTATATATTTGCTATAGAACATTGGTGCACTTCTATTATATTTTATACCCGTGCGAAGCCGGGGCGGGCCGCTAGTATTTTATAATGTTTATATAACGTTCTATACATCACGATTCGCATAGACCGTGCAAATAAGGTGTTTCTCTTTTACAAAAACCGAAACAGAGCGAATGATATTCCTCGCTTAGTGACACAAATGATGCAAAATCATTTGTGTTCTTGATGTCACTGCGAATGTATGTTTACCTTTTTTGTTTAATTTCGTTTAGAATATAATTTTAATGTATATACAAAGTGAGTTCTAATATACCCTTGCCTTATCACACTTGCGATTATCGCGATTGTTTGTTTTTATATTTTTTGTGCGATAAAATAACTAGTTCAACTACTCTTCCTATGATGACAGGCCACAGCAACCTGTATATCGTAGATGCTATAGGTGCGCCGCCGTCCTCTGGCTTAGCCTTTATTGTCAAAATGTACAAGTCGACCGGATATTCTTCTCTCCAGACCGATGCACGATATTGACAGACACAAGTAATGCATTCTGGAATAGGTAAGGCTATGGATCCCTAATTAGGACCATACCCGGGATAATGGATATACGACACTACCATCAGTGGTCTAATTGGTAATGTTCAGTATAAACCTATGTTTGCCACTTACGAGCTGCCAAGCAGAGATGCAGATGGTCTATTCTGAACAGAGCACCCAATCTATCACGGGAAAATATTGCCCTGCGATTGTATGTTTATATGTTTCATTTTGACTATTAAAGCGATTGCTTGACCTACGATTACTACTTTAACGATTACTTGACATTTGTATTTTTGTATACATAGGTACTTAAAATATTATGGCATTTCGGTGGTATGTTTATGTTTTTCTCCCCGTGTTTGTCCGGGCTCCTTTGTAGAATAGACCATCTGCCTTCCTGTGCCAGGCAGCTCGTAAAAGGCGAGCATAGGCGTACCGTCACTAATACCGTGACATCTGACTAGGTGGTAGAGTCTAGCAACGACTCGCCCCGATTGGTTCCTCCGCCTTACCGCCGTCATAATGTCAGCGATGCCGTTGACGTGTTTCGGTTCGGAAGGTAAAGTAGCCGGTTAACTTACTTTTGCTCGAGGCCTAACATCTCGGCCCAAGGTTGGCAACACACCACACTTTAGTGTCTCTAGGCGGTTTCAATTTCTTACCACCAGTAAATGCGTCTGCTGGTTTGCCTGCCAATATCATAAAAAAAAACCGACTGCAAAAAGAGGTTATCATAAAATTGACGTATGTGTGTGTTTGTCTGTGTATTTATAGGTTCTGAACAATGAGACCTCAATTTCGATGCAGTTATTTGTTTGAAAATGACAGGATCGAGATGTTTCTTAGTTACAGTTTACGAATATTTTTGGTCGGGGTTTACTTAAAATGTGTAGTTTTATCTTATATATAAAATTCTCGTGTCACAATGTTCGTTCCCATACTCCTCTTAAACGGCTTGACTGATTTTCATGAAATTTTGTGAGCATATTGAGTAGGTCTTAGAATCGGCCAACATCTATTTTTTATAACCCTGAGTGATGAGAGTTAATCTTTTTCATACCCCTTTTTCATAAGGGTGACTCACCTCAATTTTTTCATAGCAGAACAACGTCTGCCGGGTCAGCTAGTTATTGTGATATAATTTCATTATGTGTATATGATCATGTTAGACAAAAAGATAAACAATCTTAAATAAACATGTCGGACTTGCTTAGCGACTTTTACCGTTGCGATCGTGTATTTACATATTTTATGCGAATGATTTGAATGTACATACTGCAAACACGAGTCTTGAAAATGTCTACTATTAATAAGCAAATGTTTTTTTTTTGTTAGATAATTAAGGTCAAGACACACATCAAATAGACTTATATATGTTCTGTATATATGACACATACACACACGCTGCTGTAGTTTTCATAATCTTTCAAATTTTACCCATTTTATAAAATAACCATTGCAACAGTTTAGTTTTATAGTTTTTAAGTCTTTGTTAGTTGTGTTAAAAATAAGTGCAGTATTATTTAATTTCCGTCAGGGCTGTTGAAATAATTTTGTGTTCCCACCCACCAGCCTGAAATAAGTCAAGAAGATGAGGCGTTACAAGACGACATGGATGAATTTTGGTGCAAGATGGCCCCTGTTGTGTACGCAGAATATAATCACGACCGTTCCCCTCCGGATGAATTAGTCAACCCCTACGATAATCCCCCGAGGGATTTTCAGTACAGGTATGTTTTAGTTGCGTTATAAGTTTGAAGATGTAGCAACAAGAAATATGTTGCATGTATCGCGGTGGACTGATATCTGGTCAAAGTCGCGGGTTACAAGCGGCTGGTGACCGTGGCTCGTGGCGCTCTTTGGGGGAGGCCTATGTCCAGCATTGGACGTCCTCCGGCTGATGATGATGATGATGTGTTATATGGTCAGCAATATGACATTTAGGTCAGAAATAGTTCATATTAATAATAATAATAATAAACTTTATTAGAAACGGTACAAATTTACAAATTATTGAAGTACGATAGCAACCGCAATAGTCATACGACTGTGTCGCAGTTACTAACGCCCAACTCCAGGAACAAATAGTTATTTATACATGTAATGCATTCAAATTACATTTCCTTAAGTACAATATTATAATTAAAAACAAACTAACCACAAATGACAATTGGTTTCATTCTGCTGCACATAAACTATACTTATTTTATTATATTTTATTGAGATACATGCCATCTATTTCAAATGAAGCAAAAATTTAAACTAACTTTGGAAAAATAAGTAAAATAGTTTAATAATCACCATTTTGACTTTTTGTGGTTTGACAAACTATTGATTATCAGCATCCAAATTTCATTTCAGTGATTGGGTCGAAGAGAGTAGCGTGAAAATATTAGTTAGACCGATGCTTATACAAATATCCACTGGATTGCTCCATCGATTGACTGCTATACAAAACTCTGTGAATGAAGTCTCCAATTTGAAAGAACCAGGTAAGTTTTATTAAAAACTACTATGAAAAATACGGGATGTACAAATCACAATATAGTCATTTCTAGCAACGGTTAATTCTAGTTCTAACAAAGGCATTTAGTGTAAACTAGAGAAAAGCGTTAAAAATATAAAAAGTGGTTCTGACTGTAAGATGCAGTCTAGCGAAATTAAAAACAAAAAAAAACTTTGCGTCGTAAATAATGGGGGATATTGTTATCTCACTCCCTCTTTGCGGTTTCTCTTTTCCTCAAAGACATTTATGTCCTTTGAACATGTAGTTCTCTTACTAGTCTGTGGTTCCTTTATGGACGGTTACTTTACTCTTTGGTCTGTGGTCATTTGGTGGGAAAGTTTGAATGTCATAACAGTGTGTTTTAGTTAGAAATTTAGAAATATTCATAAAATACTAGATTGTTGAGCTTTTCGTGATTGTATGTTTTAAATAACTTTCAATACATTTGTTTTTTTTTAAATGGCGCCAAAAAAAGGTTTATTTCGTGCGAAATATGTAAATATCGAACGTGTCGACTGAACAAAGAAAAAAGAAGATTTATGGCAATATTTCTATTGAATGAATCCCGGTAAGCAATAAATTGTATTAAATTTTTATGTTATAACTATAATATAATGCAAAACACGCCAATTAGAATGAATTTTCTTGTTTTGTTTTGTCCAAAACATTATAATTTGTATTGAGTAGTAGTGATGTACGTCCATTATCGATAAACAATACACAATATTGTATACTCGTTACAAGTTTTTTTTATTTATTTAAAACATACATAATAAAGTAATATTTTCCATTTTTGACACACAGTACCTACACTAAGTGTTGACTAGTGTTGTTGGCAGCGCTTCCACTTCCATTTAATAA
>NJDD01000463.1:631139-843300 GCA_002245505.1 Calephelis nemesis
TGATATTTGACACTATCGTAGTCGTTTTTAGGGTTCCGTAGCCAAAGGTAAAAAACAGAGCTCTTATAGATGACAAATCTATGTCTGCCTAGCATATACAGGCAGACGCCTGTCACAGCTACTTTCCGAAATGTATACGCTATGTACAAAGTGGGTGATAGGGATCATCACATTTTCAGCAGTAGGCGATGTTGCCTGTAGATCTGAAGTAACTCGGGACTGTTATGTGTCAAATTGCTATATTTTCTCAGAATCTTACTCTAACTTTATTGAAACTTATTTTATTTAGTTATTTATCGTACACAAAAAAAGCCAAAACATTTGTTAGTATGTAAAATTGTAAAAAAGAGATAAGCTATCTTTAAAATCTGGTTAACAACACCCCAAAAAGACTACTTGGGTGATTTTTTCGGCAAAGAAGGTAATGGCTTCAGTATTTTGGGATTCGGAAGTTGTGATTATGATTGATTATCTTGAAAGGGGTCAGACTATAAACTCTGACTACTATATTGTCCGTAAAACATAAAGTCCAGGAATGCTCAGAAGAGTATCATCCTCCTGTATGTTCACACGTCTTTGCAATAAATGGCTGAAATCCACGATTGTGGCTATGAATTATTACTGGCACAGTCCGCCTTCTTTCTGTTCCCTAACCTAAACAAGCACTTGGGAGGTCAAAGATTTTTGACAAACGACGAGGTCTAAAACAGCAGTAAACGCATATTTTGACTCAATAGAAAAATAATTTTTTTTCGACAGTCTGAATGCTTTGTATGGTAGGAACTTGATGGTGTTTATGTAGAAAAATAAAAATATATATCTGATTTAGTTATGTGTTTATTTTCTTGGCTAAGCAGAATACTTTTCAATCGACACTCGTATGATTTAACTGATCTAAAGTCTAAAATAATTGCGCTCATTAGAGGTGTGCGCACATAGCGTATACAGTGAAAATTGAAAGTAGAGTTTGCGTGTTTGAAATACCCGTAAGTACCTGATAAAAAGTAGTCAACACTGCCCATGGACATCTGCAACACAAACAGTTAGTTGCCAAAGTGATGCCAGATTTTGAAAAGTTCAAGTACAAATCTATTTTGAAAATTCATGTGACAAAGCTCTATAGAAACATAGTTTTAAAGGAAACTATTCCAAAGTTTGTGTACCCGATAAAGAACGTGACCTAAAAATATGACCTAATTTGAATACTTTATTACAGAACTGCCCATGCGCACTTTGACTGTCGAAGAATGTGACGCACTATCAGAAAATCTGCCCCAAAGACGAATAGACATAGATGTGACAGGCCTCCGTGTATGCGTTGTGCCATGGGATCATTCTTTAGTCAAGCGTCCCATAAAACCGCCGCTGGTGTTAGATCTGGAAATGCCGAAGGCTACAATTCTACTCACTGGACCACTGTATCCTCACAGGTACATATCATTTGTTCTACTTATTCGCATTGATGAAAATCGCGTGTCACGACATTTGTTCGGAATAAACTCAGAAACTTTAAAACTGATTTCGGTCAGATGTCATAACTGTCTATAATTTGATCCTTTATTAGGCCACATGTATCAGTCGACCTATGCCTTACCCACCAACGCTGACGATACAAATGACAAGCATTGACGCTATGATGACAGAATTAAGTAGTATTTAAAATAAAGCCGAACACATGATAATTACACAGGGAAACAGCTTTTTGTTGCATGGAATGTTATATTTTCTAAGGATGCTGATTTCAAATCTCAAGTCAGATTGTTTGTATCAGCTTTAGTTTTTAAGATATAATTAAAACGTGTTTTAAAAAAGTATTTTGTATTGTGAAAAACATTAGAATAACAACCACTACCTACTTATCAAAAAGAAATAATAAGTTTTTTTTTGTTTGAACTGATTCACGAGGGCTGCTTTTAATGCTCCAGCAATGTCCTCAATCGGGTGAATGTTACAGTGACTCTGGTAACATTCCTCCATAATTCTAATATATTGATGGAACCCCTTTGTTTTTCACTCAGATCACCAAGATTTTCAAGAAAACTGCAATATATATACAAATACATACATGCATATTTTCATGTCAAGTCCTTTACGGGGTAGTGCAGAGAGTATCGAGTACCAAACCTCATGATACTGACAAACCTGCCTTGCTTCCTCCACATTCGTTACCCTTTTCACACAGACACTCGGGTTTCGGAGACTTGACACCACTTTCGTATAACGCCCGAAAGGTTTGATCTGCTCTTATATAATATAGATATAATCAATATATATTATAAAACAAAGTCCCCCGCCGAGTTTGTCTGTTCGCTATTTACTCGAAAACTACCGGACGGATTTTCATTCGGTTTTCAACAATAGATAGAACAATTCTCTAGTAAGGTTTCAGTGTACAGTAAGTTTAAGTTTTGTACAAAACAACGATATTACAACGATATTAGTTCAATATGTCGCCAAAAAACAAGCCGATCGGGAGCTTTCCTCGAAAACGCTGCCAAAACCATTTGATTTTTAACAAAACAATGTATGGTGGGATTTTTCCTCTTCGATAGATCTCAAAAAAAGTAAGAGGTGGTATATGTCGATCTTTAAAGAATAACCCATAATAACCATTTTTTTGCGTTTGCTTAAAACAGTAAAATGAAGGGTTAATACGGTATTAACCCCTAATCAAATAAATCTGATAGATACCTACGTTATGCGTGTAATTTAGATCAAAATTGCCTTTGAAGCGTTGAAGCGTTGCAAAGACATGCGCGCTTACTGCATTCCCCCCCTTCCTTTTGTTATGCACAACATTTCAAGTTACACTATTATATTTTACTAGCTGCGCTCCGCGGTTTCACCCGCGTAAGTCCCAATCCCCGCGGGAACTCCTTGATAAAAAGTAGCATATATATTATTCTGGGTCTTCAGCTACCTACATACCAAATTTCATCGTAATCGTTACAGTAGTTTTTGCGTAAAAGTGTAACAAACATCCATACTGACATCCTGACATCCAGACATACTCACAAACTTTCGCATTTATAATATTAGTAGGATTTTTATTCTTTGATAACTGAAGCGAAGCGAGGGCGGGCAGCTAGTATTATATATATTATAATTAATGAAAAGTCGTTATCTTCAGAAAAGAATGAAAGCAATTCTGTTTTTCCATGTGGATAGTTAAAACATATTTTTTTCTGCAGTTAAGATTTCTTTGCTTAAATCGAGAAGCTATGTTTTTTTAGAAAGACCAAAGTATCTGACTAATGCACTGGGGTCTTTTTGTTTAAAAGACTGGGGCTCAGAAGAAATTTCTGGATTAAAACCAGCCCCAATTCCATCATTTGAAGAAGTGATTTTTTCTTCTAAATCGGTATATTTTTGTGTAGATTAATAAGTTTCGGATACAGGACTGGTTGACTTCGATACACGTAGTCTACAATGTTTTAATATGTATTTAAAAAAAGATGGTATAAAAGTAGTTGGGATCGTTTTTCTAGATATTTCTCGATGTGGACATTGTTAAAGAAAAACCTTTTTTTAAAACCAGCTCGTTAAAATGCGACTAGTACAAAAATATGTCTGATAGCTGTATCTCAAAAACTGGAGCTGATAAAGAAAATTGAAGGTTGATTTTAAATTAGCGACCTCAAATTAGTAAACAATATATAAACGGACATAAAACTCCGTTCAACAAAAATATTTGTTTACTTGTATCTTAACGCAAACAGATAACCTTGATAATAATACCATACATACATCAGTTTTAATCGATTTTTTTCCTTTCTGGGAAATAGGAGTCCTATTGGCAAGTCAATTTTAATGATGAATTCCTCGAGAAATCGAATGAAACTCTAAATTTTTTGTATACTTAGAAGAGAAGACTTACATTTTAATAGAGTCGTTTTTTTGTAGTTTGACTGCATTTGCATTATTGTTTACCTAGAGTATGCACAGCTGCGTGCCAGATGCCCGACGATTCTGGGCCATTATGGCAAGGGGCTAGGTTTCACGTGTCAGGGTCTATCACATCTCTACAAGCTGGAATAAGCTCCCCCTCAGAAGGCACCAAGAGGCCCATCGCAAGAGCTGATCTTCGCTTTGTTACGCACTCTTTATTATTCAAGCATTACTTCACTCGTGAAGAAACCGTATTGTTCAGCTATACTATTAAAGTTCGTAAGTATCATACTATAATACCTTTTTTTTACTTTTTAGCATGAGCTTTTGCATTTGCCATTAGTCAAGTTTAAGTTTGTTTAAGCTACCCAATTTAGTATGAATTGGACCTTTAAATTCAAGAGTAGTTGTAATTCGTCATAAAAAGTCATGTCAGGGTCTTGAGTAAAGCGGTGGACTCCTTATTCAAGCTCATTTAGTGAGATTTGGTACTAACGAGGAAATACACAAGTAATGCGAGGAAGGTAGAGAGTATCGATTGCTAAATACTTGCAGACCTTTCCGGCTTGAACCTTATTCTTTACCCTTTTTAATACAAACGTTCCAGTTTCGGAGACACCCGAGCGATTTGATCGTGGAATGTCAACATAGGTCTTCCAACATGTACGATATTCTGATTTCTCCATAAATACTTTACTTGTGCACTTTAACTAATTTCATATACAGGAAATTCAATAATTGAGAAAAATCTGCAATAATCTTATTTTTTGATGGCGCCAAAAGTCTACTATATCATGTTATATATGCCAAAGTTTGTTCTTCAATCACGTTATAGTTTTTCGATTTTTGTAATATTTCATAAAGTTCTCTAACGGCCATATAACAAGCATATAGCTTTCCTACTTTGAGTTTGGATTAATTTGTGTAACTTCTTATATTTATTTTTACACGCATTGTTAAGAGCTTTGTTGTAGTGAACCAAAAAGTTATTGTTTTAATACTTGTTTTAATTTGTATATATGGGTATTGAATTTGACAGCCTCGACTTCGAGTCCCGACAAAGGCAGGCATTTTTATGATGAGCAGCTAGATGTCTGTGATTCTGGTTCTGGGTGTCTGTCAAATCAGTGCGAATACAATTTCAGTATTTCTATGTATTATTTAGTATCATTGACAAGCACCCATAGCACAAACATATAATTAGGTGCTTATATGCGATTGTGTTTTTACCCACAATTTGGTGGGTATTAATCTATTGAATCAAATTTTTCTAATACGATAAAAATCCACTTTTTCAATTTTTGTGTCTGAAAATCATATATTACTTAAAACTCTTTTTTTAATGTAATAGTCATGACACACTGTCAGAACGGATTAAAATCACCAATTTGACTTATCAGCATCCGATTTGCCTATCGTAGGCCTTCATACAATTTGTGTAAGTTGTCTAGAGATATATGAATATAATTTTGTATCTTTTCAAGATGAAAGACGTTTATATACTTTTTATGTTATAAGAAAGCTCATAACAAAGCGGTGCCTTTGATGGTAAGAGATAACTGTCGCCGTCGCCTGTAGACGGTAAAGATGTTATTGGTGAGCCGCTGCCCCTTGGCCGACTTGGAATTTAATCATTTGTAAAGTGTACTGGTCAAGCTGTCCTCCCTAATCTTATAGTACAAATCCGGGCAAACTGCTACAGTGCACTCCATAACCTACCTGTAACTGATTGAGGGATTAATCTAGATTCTAGAAACCTGAATTACTTGATTACCTCCAGCGGACGATAGGACCTTACGGTTAATCTCTTTACATTTTTATTGATAAAATACTGTTTTAGGTGAGGCGAATCTATGTGGTTCGTCTGCTCGACTACAAGCAGCTATGCAAGTCCCAATATCCCTTTTAAATGAAAAAGTATCAACGTTACTTCGATGCACAACACTTCCAAAAGACGCACTTTGTGATGAAGGTAGGTGTACAGTTTATTAATAGTTTATGACACGGAAAAGTCCAATGGAGTTAAGAATTATGTCATTAACAATAAGATATGTAAATTGAATATAAGACCATATAATAAGTTTGAGCTCGAAAAATTAACTGTTTTGTTACAAAGGTTAATAAAAATAAATGAATAAATTATGTACATATGTTGATATTTTTTTTCTAACATTCGATCCCGTGAAATTAACTAGCATCGACAATTTATCTGTTTATACTGGGCAATCAAGATAAATAACAGGCAACCCAACTTCTGCAAGTTCGTATTATACCTACTTTAAGTCGGGATAAAATCATAATATTACGCCAATTGATGAATAAAAAACACTTAAAAAATAACAACACATTTTAATATATTTTCAGATATACTAAATCTATAATATAAAAATGAATCGCTAAATTTGTTGGTAGGCGCATAATTTCCGAATGACTGGACCGATTTGGCTAATTCTTTTATTATTGTGTTAGTTATTATCAGGAGAAGGTTTTTATGAAAAGAAGAACCGGGAAAGTTGCAGGGAAAATGGGAAAAATAATACTTTATTATTTACCATACTGAACGGGTGAAACGAAGTTCGCCGGGACAGCTAGTTTGCTATAAAACCGGATTCATCCTATTATCAGCTCGGTGTAGGTCGACCTAACTTCGAATCTTAGACTAGTAGAAAAAGGGTATTTTTGAAACACATTTTTGAAGTACGGTAGGTACTGAGAATTCTGATTTATATTAATTCTTACAGAGGCAGTGGCGGTAGATGTCACTTTAGAAGACCTGTCAATGCGAGCATATATGACTAAACAAGTGAACACGCACATTGTCACCATGCAAGGGATTCGAGCTACTGCTTTTCATGCGTCGGGTACGTTGGTTTTTTAATATTTTTTTTTGGAAAAAGATAGTTAACAAGCACACGGTTCTGATTATAGGAGAAAACCGCGTTTTTTGATATTGTTTACTTCCAAATTGCTAAGGTTTTACAATTTTACTGGGACCAATTATTTTCTGCTTGTTATTATAATGTTTTATCAAAACATGAAATATATTATATTAAAATTATTACGTATTGGCAGTACGGGGTAAAACTCCGTCTATTATTAGACATGATTAAAAAAAATAAGAAATTTTCCTGATTCGCTTTTACTTTTGTAATCTATGAGTGAGGTAATTAGAATTATTATAACGTGGACACGTAACTCTACTTACCATTACTAACTTTGATATCTAAAGACAACGTCTATGTGTCATATGTTTGAACAGTATAATTTTGACTGAAAATAACATCAGAAAGCAATTTTGAATATTTATAACTAGAATTATTTTTTGATATCGCCTTTTTTATGTCATTGTAAAACTTAAAAGAATGTGGCTAAGAACTATCACGATCATATCAGCTTTCAAACAAAAACATCCGCGTCAAAATCAGTTCATCCCTTCAAAAGTTATGACGCCAGATACTGATTAAATACGATAAACCACTTACACATTTGCATGTGAAATTTAAATTTGCATGTTTGTACTTCGTTGTTCGAGTGGCTAACGTAACTTTCCCTTACTGCCACAGCCTGCATTGGTGTACTTGGCATTGACGTTTCGAGTGATGTTCAATTTCGTGGTCATCTGGAGGAGAAGGCTAAAATTGCCTCTAAAAAACTTGATGTGCTCAATAAAGCGAGACAGTATTTCATGCCGACCCATCGCTTACAACTATATAAAGCGCAAATTCGGCCTCATATAGAGATTAGATTCTCAACTCTGGGCAGGGGCTCCACAGTACCAGCTCCTTCCGTTTGACCGCATTCAACGTAGAGCAATTCGAATTGTCAATGACCGGGCAATTACCAATCGGCTTGATCCCTTGGCGCTGCGTAGATATGTTGGGTCCCTCAATGTTTTCTACCGCATCTATCATGGGGAATGTTCTGAGGAGTTGTTTGGTTTAATTCCAGTCGCTGATTTCCACCTTCGGAAATCGCGACAGAGATTAAAGCATCATGCCCACCATCTTGATGCGTGGCGAGCAAAGTTGTACTTTGCGATTCCGAAGAATTTTTTACCCCGCACAACACCTTTGTGGAATCAGTTACCGAGGGCGGTATTCCCTAACAATTATGACTTAGGGACCTTCAAGAAAAGAGCGTACTCATTCCTTAAAGGTCGGCAACGCATTTGTAATACTCCTGGTGTAGCAGATGTCCGTGGGCGGAGTTGATCACTTTCCACCAGGTGACCCACTTGCTCGTTTGCCTCCTCTTGCATAAAAACCCCTAACTACATCGACTAACCGCGAACCTCGGGTTCGATTCCCGACGGGGGCAGGCATTTGTGAGATAAACATTTAGATGTCTGCGTTTCCGGGTCTGGGTGTTTATTAAATATTTTCTGGTATCTATTTAAGTATTTCTATGTATTAGAATCTTTGACTAACACCCATAACACAAGTATAATTTGCTTACTTTGGGGTTAGATTGAATTTGTGTGACTGATTAGAAATATTTAGGGATAATTTCTCAGATTTACGTTCAGAAAATATTGTGCTTGTTTGTCTTCCAATGCAATAAAAAAACTACTTAGACTTACTTCTTACTTCGTTTTAGATGGAGGTGACGTTAAACAAACTTGGCTATTTTCCGGTCCAGAAGCTCCTACCACAACGTGAGTATTGAGAAACATTAACATATAAGTGTAATATCAATAAGTATCAAAGAAGATGGGATAATTTTAGCACCACAGGCATCGAGAGAAAAGGTGATCGCAGTTTTATGTAGGATTTCGTGTATTGAATAAAATTAGACACTTTTGTTGACATTTTGTACGCTTTTGTTCAGTTATAGTGCGCAAGTTATGTAATCATGAAAAAATTTATGTATTGGTATATGTCATCACTGCCACCAAATCTCAGTGAATGAGTTTGAGTAAAGGGGCCACCGCTTTACTCAAGACCCTGACTTGACTTTCTGTGACTACTTATAAGATGACTAATCACTACTTAGTATAAAACAAAGTCGCTTCCTCTGTCCCTATGTCCCTTTGTATGCTATCTTTAGAATTACGCAATGGATTTTGATGCGAAAAGTTTATATGTATATATCATAACCGTGCGAAGCCGGGGCGGGCCGCTAGTTTTGAATAATTTAAGCCCGATTTTCCTAAATCATGTTAGTCGATGCAAACTTAAACTTGTCTAATGGTAGGTAAGTGCTAACGCTAATGCCAAAACCTGTAAAAGAACTTCTCACCATCGGGAGATTCGTCTTTGCGTTTGCCACAACAGGATTAGAAACTGGATAAGTATTGGTTGGAGATATCACTAAAATAATACATAATTTTTGTATAACATAAAAATTTTAAATAACTCACGAGTGTGACATGAAGTGTTTACAAAAAGGTTTTTTTATATACAAGAGGAGGCAAACGAGCAAGTGGGTCACCTGATGAAAAGTGAACACCGCCGCCCACGGACATCCGCAACACCAGGAGTATCACAGATGCGTTGCCGAACTTTAAGGAATGAGTACGCTTTTTCCATGAAGGTTCCTAAGTCATAATCGTTTGGGAATACCGCTCTCGGTAATTAATTCTACAAAGGTGTTGTGCGGGGTAAGAAATGCTTTCTGAATCGCACAGTTGTAGATCGCCATGCATCATAAATATTTTAGCTTTTTTTCCAAAATAATAAAAAAGTTTACAGACTACGAATTGGAGGAGAAGGCTATGACTGGAGGTGGAGGAGGTTACTGTTTGTAGGTATAAGTTACGGCTCCCAAAATTAAGCGAGAAAAACGTGTACTTCTTATATATCGGCTTTTTAGTTTAAAATGTTTTTTTTTTCTGATGACCTGAGTGCTGGTCCCTACAGCGCTTACTATGAATACACTACTGTATCCTTGTAAACCCATTAGAGAGATGGTATAAACTATAATCATTATATATTTTAGACCGTACCTAAGAATGGCGTGCCAATGGTGCTCGGAGCCTATCAAGACCGCCCTGGAATACGTTGGAGTGTGGATGGAGCCGACAGCCCTCAGTGTGGATCCGTTGTTCGTCGCGTGGCTGGCCTATAGGCCAAGAATCAAGATAAATATGGGTACTTCAAAATATTTTTTTTATGATAATGGAAGGCAAACAAGCAGACGGATTTCCTGATGGTAAGAAATTCACGCCGCCTAGAGACAACAAAGGTGGTAATTCTGCGTTGCCAACCTGAGGCCGGGATGTTAGGCCTCGAGCAAAAGTAAGTTTACCGGCTACCTTACCCTCCAAACCGGAACACGGCAGGAATAGGTAAAGTGGTGGTACCAATCCGGGTGAGCCTTTTACGAGCTGGCAGATGGTCTATTCTGCAAAAGAGCCCGGAACAACACTTGAAAAAAAATATCAAAAGATTTACCCCTAGTATATTTTCGTATTAAAGGAAGTAAATTCTTTCTCGAGGCTACTATGAGATGTCCGGACATCAATTTTGTATCACCAATTCATCAAGTGTCAGATAGTTTTGTAATTTGATCATACTCAGTTTGGTAGTTTCATTTATACATTGCATTTTACATTTAATTAGTGGTGAAGACATATAGACCTATTCAACCTGTTTCTATTAATGAAAGGTATACTTCTTTTTCTCTAGATAGAAGATTAGGGTGTTATTTTGATTGTTTAATTCAAGTATTTTGATTTAATTTTTAATCTATTGATTTGAGCGATTTGTGCGTAATATAGTTTAACATGCGATGTATTGCATACACCTCCATTTAGGTCAAAGCTGCAGTTTGAATGTAAAAATGGTATCGTACGTTGTATTTTCATTTTGAACATAAAACAATATATTTACAGATGCGTCATTACAAAATATATCTGGTATTAAAACTACGTCGTCATCACAGTACTTACAGAGGAGACGACCTACACCCCCGGTATGTAAATCAATATATTTTATATCTTGGCTATTCTAGAAATGTTAGAGAGAGAGAGAGAAAGAGTGGACGAAGAGACATACATAGACAGCTAATGGACAATAAGAAAAAATATGAAAATGCTTAAACTCATTTTTGATTTAAGAAAATCGGCGAAGCTGTGTAAACCCCGCAAGTCTGAGTCAAGCCCTTTTTTGTCTCCATATAATGTTTTTGCAAGTTAGTTGAAAAAACGTCAATTATAGTCCTTAGAAAAGAGTAAAAATTAATTATATATAAACTAATTAATAAAAAAATATAATAAAATGTATTGTACTAATTTTTTTTTATAACTGGCGATACCTGGTGAAAACATCCACTAGGCGTCTTATTAATAAACATGGACAAACGTAGGGGTAAAATTAGGTTGATGTTATAGCTTGTATCACGTTGTATTAAAGACTATAATACCAGGTTGAACCTTGGAGTGATTTTCGCCGTATCTATAAATCAGACGGCAGAAGGATATTAATATTATATAAAATTTTGTTTTATAAATTTCAGTGGGCAGTAATCAAATATCTGTGATAAGATTTATTATTTTATATACATTCACATGTAAGCATAAAGTTGTGACAATCCGTTTGATATAATGTGAGATGACAACTGTCTATCGGAATAATCAATATTGCGGCGTTTAGTCAATATAAGAGCGCGATTGAGGCGGCGACAAGTTACTCGTGCGTCGTCGTATATACGGTAGGGTCGATTTCTTTAGGATGCTTCGCTGTCGAGCCGACACGTACGTCGAGTGCGATTTGGTGTTCTGTGTTGAGTCCTCGCCAAGGTTGGCGAAGTACGCGACAAGTTGTCTATGATCTGTGGGGCTATTCCGTATCTTTTTAGTGATGATCACTGGGTAAAGTGTATATCAAAAATTTATATTGTTTCCTGAGCTCTTGCTTGGTGTGGTCGCGGTTTTGGGCGGTGGAAAAGTTAGTTAGGCTTGTCACATTCTGTGTCATTTGGAAGACTTTCTGTTACAGCAGTTACACTGCTTACGCGGAATTAGAAAAATAAAGCTTATTCTTCATCTGTAACACCTGATTTAATAAAAAATATAATAATGTGTAATAATGTGTAATAATAATTTACAGTCATCTAGCGGTCGCGGCCAAAGCCGCTCAGGTTCTGGCGCTGAGCTAATACACGTTAGGACACGCAGTATAGAATCGAGTAGCGAAATGAGCGAGAGAAAAGATATCAGACAACCCGGACCATCCGTAAGTACCTAATTATAACTCACATATGATTTTGTCTTGTTTTTTTTATAATGGGGAACTAGCTTACTATCCCGCGTCTATATCCACGATAGAAGTGAAGCTTCAGTAAGTTGACAAAAGAATAAGATGAATATATATAATCCTACACATTTTTGTATTTGTATCTCTTACCTGTCGTTTTATTCGTTGCATCCGGTTTGAAATCAAAACGATTCTAAAGAAGTTTATTTTCAAAAAAAATCACAGAACTAATTCTGTTTACGATAAGCCACTCAAAAACTGTAAGCAAAATAAAAAACATGTGTTACTCGGGGACGTTATGTGTCTCTTCGAAAAATGTAGACTGCATTCCTTCCAAGAAGCTCGTAACATGTAAAGTTGGTTTGTTGGTTACTAACACCGTGACCATGACTAAGAGGTACAGTTTTGCGATTAACACCAACGCGTTTCTTATTCGTAAGGGTCACAAAACGATCCGTTGGGGAGGGTAGGATAGTCAGTAAAGTTATGCATCAGACTGATCTAAGCCTAGGATTCGCAAAGGATCCTTAACATTGTTGTAATAAAAATTGTTAAGTAATTGTTTCTTGACCACCGAATCAGATTTACAAAAAACCGTTTTGTTGTTGACTTTGAAACGAAAAAAATAATAATTATAGGTTTTATGATTAGGTTAAAAAAGAAACATGGTGGAGTGGCGATAACCTCCTGAAGTTACACGAGCGTCTCAACAGACTGCTAATAAATGCTGAAATCGGACTGGTGGTTTTATACGTGACAGGCAGCACTGCGTCAGCAGTGGACTGCTTCACGATACGGGAGGCTATGGAAAGGCACGCCACTGACTTGAAGAAAGTACTCGCTATCAGGTATTACTATAATTGAATTGTATATTAAAAATGCGGTATAGGTTTCTGGTACACCAATTACATGAATGCTTTTTAAACAACGACTGCAACGGCTACAAACACTTTTTAAAAAGCCTTAAAGTCTGTTTGTGACGAGAGATAGAGGGAGTCTATGGTAGTGTGAAAAAAGGTAGCAAAAGTGTATTTAAGGAAAAATAAAACAATAAATCCTACGTTCACATTCCTAACTTAAATTTTATAATGAGTAAAACTGTCAAATATAAAGTGATTTAAACTTAGTTTGAAGATAAGAGTTAAATACTTAACCTAGGAACGTGCAAGTGGCCCTAATATGCAACCTTAATTTTCCTACGTTATGTATTATCATATGTTATTAATAAAAAAAAATACATGATATAAATTGAGGTAATTGATTTCAAAAGTAACATACGACGACAACAAACGACGTTCCTCATGTATAAAATTCCTAACGGCTAATGGAGGCTGAAGTCGCTTTTTGGAACTCCAACTAAAACCGATTTAAAAATGTTGAAGCAGAAGGTCGAACTGAAGGTACGAGTATGATAACAATCGGAAGTTCTGACTAAACCCACAATCACGAAATCACAATCTCAGTTCCGTAACACCTCAACATCCACCATGATTGGTGTTTTACACTGTTTTACATGACGTAAAATTATTTATTTGCAGAATATGTTTTAAAAAATATCATACATATGTATGTATGATATGGAGCAGGATATGTATCCTGCTCCATAACTTTTCAAAAACACTTACATGCCTTTTCGAATTTTTTATTTAAAGCTGCTTATGAATACATGACAATAGATAAACAAGTTAGCTATCAAGGATAATAAAAAGGCTCTATTATTTTCTGGTTTTTCAGTGTTTCGACGATTCAAATCTCTATTGAAAAATTTTCTTAGGTGTTTAAGTTTAATTTTTTTTATCAGATTTGAAAGTGTAGTGGCTGTTACGGAATCTGTATGTATAAAAGAAAGTCGTGTTAGTTACACTATTTATAACCCAAGAGAGGCTGAATCGATTTGGCTGAAAATTGATAGTGATGTAGTTTGGTACCACGAGAAAAACATAGCCCTTAGCTCTACTACGGGAAACTGGGAAAAGCATCCTTTTATTTTTTCATACAAACTTTGGTGAAAAAAAATTCGAACAGCTAGTAGTATGTAATAAATAAATTAATGATATGTTTCAGCCTTGGAAGCTTTTCCGTGACTTCTAACGTGCACACAAAATATTTTTGGCATGTAATAAAACACGATGGTCCTACTTTTTTGGAAGAAGTGGGTATACAAATCAGTAAGTACTTTTATCGATTTTGTTTCAAGATGGTCTTAGTACTGTTATTAAGCATTGTAGAAGCTTTGATTATTTTACATAATGTATAATATAAGTATACATATAGAGTTCGTGCAAAACTGAAATGCGCCTTAAGTAGAACATGTAACTACAAAATAATCTGGCGTAGGTACAATCTAAAGAAATGTTTAAATAGCGACTTTCGGTGCCAGTTCAAATTCAATGTGTGTGCAAGAAACCAAAAAGTTGTGTGCTTGTCGTTGGTCGAGTGACTAGCGTACACGCCTAACTACACCGATCAACCGCGAGGCTCGGGTTCGATTTCCGACGGGGCAGGCATTTGAGTGATGAACATTTAGATGTCTGCATTTCCGGATTTGGGTGTTTAATAAATTTATTCTGGTATCTTTTTAAGTATTTCTATGTATTAGAATCGTTGACAAGCACAAAAATATAACATGCTTGATTTGGGGTTAGATTCAATTTTTGTAAAGTGTCCAGGGATATTTATTCTTACTATTATTAATATTTATTTTGATATTGATGATTTGATATCTTGAAATGAGTTTTGAGCAACGACTATTACCTACTTCGGAAGCGCGTTAAGTTTTGCGTGAACTGTACACAGTATTAAATACCTTTTTAAATGGCTAGCTTGTATTTTTCATAGTAATGCTAGGAATCACGGATGTAAACGAATGTGACATGACAATGGCGAACTCTGACTGTGTTATAAAAATTGTCAGTACCATTATTTTGTGATATCGTTTTTATTGGTGACATTTCTCCCCAGCTGAAGAGTCATTCCCGTGGAAAATCCGTTTGTCAGACGTCTCATGCTACGCGATGGAGTTTCGCGGTGGGACGAACCTGCCCGCCAATATCGAGAAACCCGCCAGTGGACTTAAATCGCAGTTAAAATCGCAGCGTATCGTTGTTCCAATAACTGTACTGGAAATGGTCACTACCACCGTTACGCTGTCCGTGGTTACAAAGTCAATGCAGTTCAAAAGTTTTATCAAAACTCCAGAGACACCAAAGCATACCGAATTACCTAAAGATGAGGTGAGTATACAATAGGATTTCTAATGTCTTACGGCAGTACTGAGAGACAGCAGTTGTCATCAAATTTTGACTTAATGGTAGATTAAATGTTAATTAACGTCCCTTGAGTACGGCTGTGATAGTTTTAAATTTAACAGTTTAAAATATTGTTTTACGGCACTTTATTGTATCATCATCATTATCATCGTCCTAAAAGTGTCTGCCTGTTCCTTATGGTGTGGGAACTCAGGGTCCGTTTATTTATTTTAATTTCCACCTTTTTATTTAACCCAAATCGTTATTCATTATACAAAAAACATACTCATCTAAAGTAAGACCGCCGCGTGACATTTCCTATGTGTTACGTAATAATAATAATACAAACCAAACAACCCGCTCTGGCCGATTATGGTCACTATGGAGCTCCGATGCCAATACCGATGACGTTTCTTTGTGGGGCGTGACGTCACACGATATGAAAACATTTATATTACGCTTTACATTGCGTGTACATCACAGATAAAATACTCGACTGAAACAAAAAAAAAAGAAAACATTAAACATATTTCATCGTTTATTAGTGCAATCGCCGATTATACCAACAAATATCGCCCAATATTGTTATTTGTCATATATATACATATACATACAGTACATATAACGACGGCAGTCCTAAGGATTATAATATTTATCTTATATTTTCAGAAGAAAACTAACGTTATTGTTTTTTTATTACAGAGAGTAAAATTCTTTACAACAGGGGCGGATTTTAAACCTACTTCATTGAAAGAATTTCTCCGGGGTCCCAAAAAGTATGTTAAAAAACCTATAACTTGTGAGAGTAATATAGCGTTAGCAGAAATAAAAAAAAACTAATTTAGTCATGTTGTATGTAGAAAAATTAGAAATGGAGAGAAAGTTCGAGTTTCAAACGTAGTCATAGTAATAATTAATTCTTACTATTTTTTCACAGGCGCAAAGAAAATGCTCCAGAGGTACGTAACTTTTATGGTTAAAGTGACAGCTTATCGCGAATTCATCATAACGTAAATAGAAAAAAAATATTTTTAATTTAAACGTAATTACATAAATAATTGGTGTTCTATAAATAAGAGGTTATAATTAGTTTGTGATTCAAAATTTCGGTATCTAATGAAAGGTAAACGAATTAAAGTAAAGGTTCCGTCTGCGTAAAATATCTAAAATTTTAGTCCGTAAATAAATTGATCATCTACGTAGTTTTTTATTTATTCGTAAAAAATATTCATTATATCATTTTAACTATTAAACTGAATAAAGTATATAACTGAAAACATATTCGTGTTTACGCCTGCCCTTTATTTGTGATCCCATCCAAAATAAAGGTTAGTGGCAATCCCTCCAGCTTCTCCTCTAGAAATTGCCTTCCCGCCGCATCCTATACGGTCCTATCTGTTTCACCAACAGATCCGAACTCCTCCCCACCCCTGCACAAACATTCCGTCTTACTACGAAAAAACAAACACTCGTTAAACACCTAGTTAACTAACTTTTATAATAAACTGTTTAAATACACTAGTCTAAGACTGTATTCTCAACCAATAACATGCTGCCACGTTATCTGCAGTGTGAAAATTAAACAGGCTTCTAACAATTTTTGTGATAAAGCGAAATATAATTTTCAATAACTAGCTGTTCCGCCAATATTCATTACATCTGTTTGGTTTTATGGAAAATAAGGTATTTTTCCCATTTTCTCCAATTTTACCAATTTTTCTTTCTTGAAAAGAAACCTTTTTCTTACAACAACAAACACTAAAAAAAATAACCAAATTCGTCCAGTCGTTCGGAAGTTATGCAGTTAGCAATTTTTATTAATTTTCATATTATATAGATAAAGTTAATATAATAGCTCTAATGTTGAGTCTATGTAATAGATCATATTTGACATACGTCAATTCTAGTAAATATCTGTCAAGATGAGTAGGTTAATCGCCTTAAGTTGACGTTATTACAAATAACAAATATTTTAAAATGAAAAGGTTAAGCAAATGTACCTTTAAGCTTTGTACAAGGACATAATATTATTACAAAGTCCCGGTGTCGGATTCGGATGAAGACACTTCATCACATTCAAATGTGACACATTCAAATGTGATCTTTTAAATTGACTTTTGTTTAATTCTACTACGGTCTTAACACACACGCCGTCCTCTTATTCTAAATAGCGAACGTAAACTAGGATGAACTGTTAACTTGTTAAGTTAAACTGTTGTCCTTTTCTAAATCACAGTTGTGATTTGACGGATAGTATACGTATTTTAGAGCAACTTCATATAACATCATCAACTCACATTTTCTTTTTTTCTTTATTTTACTTTGTGATGAAACTATAAGGGTTTTCATTGCACTACGGAACCCTAAAAAAGTGTAGAAATATGGCCCCTGTGTTCTCACGTTCAAACGTTGAGCAGCAACCGTTATTGTCAATCGGATGAAAAGGATTAATTAAAAAACCTAATAGGTACTAAAAATGGTTAGGACCTCTGTATTTATTGAGTTTATGTATTTTGTGGTAGTGTTGTGTATGTAGAGCGCCTTTTATAACATTAAATAGAGGCAAGCGCAGGTATTGTTGACAATACCAACGTGACTAAAACTAACTTCTACATGACTAAGTTTTGAGACGACACGCTCCGTTTCCTGCCACTTATCTTTTTCTTCTACCATAACGTCAGTGCTTTCTATGTTCATGTTTGGAGGACAGTTAAGCCAATAAAGTTGGTAACATTTTAGCCTCATCATTGACAACGCACCATTCCTTTATCGGTGTCTATGAGTCACGTGCACTGCGACGATAATTATTGCTTAAAATAATATTCAGTTTCTTAATGACTTACTTAAGCAATATAAATATGACGTTACAATAACTGAGCGATATTTGATTTAATTCAGCCAGATCCACCAAAATTGACCCCGGAACCAGAGCAGGTCCGAACTACAATCACGAGCGGTCCAGTCGTTTCTCTTGGTGTCAATTTACATGCAGACACTCCGCCAATCATCGTACGTCTGGATCAAAATCAGGTAAGGAAAGACTTTGAAGCCTAACTTAAATTGAAAAGATGTAAAGGGGATTGAACTTTTGAAAATATGTAAAGGGGATTGAACTTTTGAAAATATGTAAAGGGGATTGAACTTTTGTGTATGAAGCCTGGCTTAGTGCCTGACCACTCACCATCGATCTTTTATTGTAAATAACTCTGTAACGTGACACTTTAGGATATGTTGACTCTGATACTTTTTTGTTTTTACAAGTATCCCCTAGAATTACCCTGTGCCGCCATTTTGTTGGTCAAAGTTTTTCAGATTATTAATTACCACTACTTACTAAGTTTAAATGACTCCATTAAGGTCACTCAACAGTCTACGTGTATTTGTGGACAAATACATAACGGTTGACATATATCGCACTCTTACATCAAATATATTTTGATTAGATTTTTTCTACTTTCTATTTATTTCATCTAACGACTTGATATTTAACGATTAATTAGATTTTCTGTCTATATAGTATGTGTATGTTCTAAGTCGCTGTTCGAAAATGGACCCATTTACAATAAGTTTTTGAACTGTATATTTAAAGTGTTCGTTTCAATCCAAGTGACCTTGAGTCCGGGAAAAAGGTCACAATATTAGACCACATATTACAATTGTATGTAAAAACTGGCAACACTAACTGATTTGTGAATTATTTAAAAAATGATTATTTTTGAAATAATATCCCTGAGCCTTTACCACGACTTTGTATAGATTTAATTCGGCAATTTATATGTCGAAATCTTTAGCACTTTTGGCATGAAAAATTTAGTTCTCTTAGTTACCAGTAGAGGCGCTATTAAAAGTTTTCATACAAATAATTAACGAAAATGCAAGCGAGTGTAGCGCCGTAAACTCATGGTAAAAGCTTTAATGTTAAGAGATAACTACTAAACGCTAATGGTGCGTCGTTTTCTTGATGGCGACTCTAAGGCCACAAATGTAATACGACTATATCAAGCATTACCGATAAAAAGCCGGCGAGCGATCGCAGAGCATTCCATCTCCCGTTAATGCTGAATAATTTATGTTATGTTTTATTTATTGTGCGTCAGCGAACAAGCACACAGTCCTCCTAATGGTAAAATGTACAAAAGATAACCGTGATAGACACAATAGATGTTCTAGGTACAGTTGTCTTGTGGTCGAGGTGTTAGGCCAAATATTGTGCAAGCTCACCGGTTATCCTACCCTGAAGACCGAAACATGACTTTCGAAACAGTGGCCATTTAACATGTTTAAATATTAGTGTATCTACTCTATCTATTATTTGGCTGATTGTAAGTTGATTTTGTACGTTTTAGGTCGACGTGGTAGGAATGGCACTTCATTGTTTCGCACATATAATGCAAGTTCTAAAAAAGCAGCCTCACTTGGAATATTATTCGGGACATATACCAGAAACACAGAAAACTACAATGAGGTATTTTTATGAGTTTAGTTTAAATTCTTTCATAGTAGCGGAATTATAAAAGTTATTAACGAGACTGAGTTTTAAACTCGGTTCCTACAATCAACTAACCGTAATCCGTAAGTATAACCATTGGCAGTTTGCCAAATAGTGACGAAGCGTTGCTCATAATTAAACAAAATGTTTTTGGTTAACAGTCGATAGCGAACGACAGTAGTTAGATTTTTTAATATTCTTTTTACCATTCGACGACGACAAAAACCACCATTCGACATAACAACTCGTTGTTTGAACATAGGAACCGGGCAGTAGTCGCACTATTTATGTAAGACGCTTCTTTTTTCTTATGTAAAGAGCTACTCAATAGAATTTTAATTACTGATTAGCATGTACACTAATATTTTTTTTACTTTATTCACTAAGTCACTGCCTGTAGGCATCTCAAGTCTGTGTATACATACTTAGCATCATGCAAATAAAAAAAATACAACAAATTTCAGTTCAGTCTCGGAGTTAGAAAGAGAAACTCAGTCGGAAGAGAGGACACAGTCAGAAGATAGTGAAAAACTGATAAGCATATTTGAATCAAGAGCTGCAATAAAAGAACGTACGTATATTGTTAGTTTGGTGTTAGTGATGATTAAAGCAAGGTGAAAAATGGTACACGGATGCTTCGGGAAGTATGTGCACAAGATCGCGAGACGGGAGGCGACCCCCGCCTGCCACGAGTGCGGGGCGCCAGAAGACACGGCGTCCCACACGCTGGGAGAGTGCGTCGCATTCGAACAACAGCGGCGTGCACTCTCAGCGGTCGTAGGAGAGGACCTCTCGCTACCGAGCGTAGTCAACGCTACGCTCGGTAGTCACAGGTCCTGGCAGGCGGTGGTCTCCTTTTGCGAAGACGTAATGACGCAAAAGGAGACCGCGGAGCGGGCCCGGGAGGATGATCCCAACTCAGGTCCGCTCCGGCGCAGGCGGACCGGGGGCGCGAGAAGGCGGTTCATCCGCCTTCAGAGTGCTTCCGATGAGGGGCTGCCGGGGGGAGTCGGGGGACTTCCTCTGGCCAGCACGGCCTCGCACGCCTGAGGGGCGACTCCAGTGGCCGGAGTCGCCCGGGCCGTAGCCGCGGAGCGAGATGGTGAATGCCAACGCGACCCCATCTCGCTCCTAGCCGGGCAGCAGGAAAGTCATAGTGTGGTTTTTAGTCGGTTCGAGTCCGACATAACCCGCTGTTCTCCCCCGAGAGCAGTGGGTATCCGGGGGGATTTTCCACACTTAAAAAAAAAGTGAAAAATAGTACCTGGTTTTTTTCAATTCTTTCTATTTTGCCAACTCGTGGTCTTGTTCATTTCGTCGTCATATTTGTTCCACGTGTGTCTTGTTTGTTAAGTCTTGTTTTTGTTTAACTAGATTCAGCTTTCTTTGATTAAATACTTATGATTTTTATTCTTAAGGATAGCACATACTTGGATGGTCCGCAGTGCGTCGGGTCGGGGTGCATGGCATTGCATAGTACAATTAAGCACAAATCCGCAGCAATGCGGCCCGGCGGCTTTGTGCCATACGAAATGTATAAAAGTGATCTATAGTCTATTCGCGTTAAGAAAATAGTGATGTATCAGGGTAACTGCAAAGTAAAGGTCTATTTATACTGGGGTATAAATTAAATCATTATTATTCAAGCTGACTTTTTATTTCAATATTTTCAGAATCGTCAGAATTTTCATTAACATGCATAATAAAAGAATTCTGCATCGCGTATTTCATTACGTCATCTAAGACCCACATGTTTTTTTTCTGCATTGACCACAGGGTTACAGCAATTCTTCCATTTGTTAGAGTCTATTCAACAATAGACCTATTGCGTCATGAACAGCTGTTTTACATCTTTAAGTTTGAATGTTGAATTGTTGGTGGAATTATTACATAGTGACTGGTTTCTTTGTTAAGGTCTCAGAAAATAATTAAACATGTTTCATTAGATCGAATATATTTTTATCATCGACCACACATCCCAATAGGCGCCTATTCTTTATAATTTTGCTTTGAAACAATTCTGCCAAATAGCAGAGGTGTTAATTAAAATCTCCTAGATTTTAATTACCCTATATGTAAAAGAAAAAGGTGTTTAAAAAAAAAATAATGTAATTCGACCAATCCTACGTATTTCTCAATTTTTACCTCTATATGAAAGTTACAATCCGCCATCCTACTAATATTATGACTAATGTTTGTTACTCTTCGAAAAACTACTAAACGGATTTATTTGAAACTTTACTGCAATGTAGTTTATCCATCAGAATAACACGTAGGTTATCTACTTAATCTAATAAACGATTGTTTTTAATTTAATAATGTGTACCTTAAAAAAATTATTTAAATTTCGCAAAAAGTTGACCTGATAAAATCACGGGTCGGCCGATACATTTAGCAATAGTATACTACTTTATGGCGGATATGTCACTGACGTTGCATACTGCTTAAAAGGGCGGCGATCCGGTTTTTAACATTGAAATATCGGCGCACGGAAATGCGGTGGTTATGTCGCTTGATTTATGTATACAAATCAAGATTTTTCAATACAAATTTAAACCGCTCACTACTGGGATATCTGTCTAAACCCTTATACTTAGATCATAGACTTAATGATTTTTTTAAATTACAGAGCCCAAGCTGAAATCATTTTTCTGGTTCCAATGGGTAATAAGTCGCGCGACATTGATCGTAGCAACCTCCGACGTGAAACTTGCTTTCAATATTGAAGATGTCATCAACACAGTAGACCTGCAGGAACATTACAATCAATTTAAAATGAAAATAGCGTCTGCATCCATTCGACATTACAAACGGTTAGTTTTTTTTCTTTTTTTTAGGAGTATATGTCTTACTTTGAATGTCTGTTTAACTTGTCCCTTGTGTTAGTATAATAATAATCATAGTACACGAAAAAGAAATAGATGGAATGAATCTGCAGGAAATTAGATAGGTTTAAGGTATCTTGACACGCAGCACTCAATACTCTCTTCTTACCCCGCAAGAGATTTGCGTGAAGATATAGCTATGTATGTATCTTGCTTACTTTACTAATTGGTTCGTTAATATTTTTGTATATTATTTATACTAAAACACCTTTTAAAGGTTTGCTCATAAAAAGTTAATTAAAAACTAGATTTAAGTGCTACTTGAATACAAGTTTAACACAGGGCAGACTGCCTTTGCAATTGCAATCAAATCTACAGCTCTCATAGTCGTAATACAGCAAAAAAATATAGACAATTATACAAACACACAAGAATTTTAGCTGATGATAGGTGACCACCCCTGCCAACGAAAAACTGCACACATATCTAGTTATGAAAAGACTCCTTTTTTAGAAAGGAAAAATCATATGATTTAATAAATAAAAATAAAAAAAAATCATATGATTTAATCTCACACATCAGTCGTTTTGCGACTTTATTTGCTTATTGTGTGTACGATAAGCAAACGAAACAACTGATCCCCTTTGCAAGTATTGTAAGAGGACCAGATATTTCGTTGGCTTACTGTACAAATTACGGATGATTCTCCACAGAAGTCGCAAAACGTTTATTTTTATTTTTTGTACAAATGAAATAACTATGATAGATCAGGGAGCGATGAATGGACCACTGGAGTGATGGGAGGTCGAGTGCTAGAAGCTCGAGAACCATCAAACGACAAAGAAGAAAACAATTTTTTGACTGTCACTATCACACAAGCACAGTGAGTAACCCTTATTTACCTAATAAATTTAAGCATTTGCATTAACAATTACTTAGTAATTATGAAAAATGTATATTTATTTAGCTTATTTTTAAACCATCATAAGGTCCTTAAATGAATTATGTAAAATAGAAAAGCTAGAAGTTGCTCGGAAATAAGTGGGGATATTAACTCGAACTGCATCTTTGGGTTTTTGAAAAAAAACTTGTCAGATACACATAAGATTTTACACTTCAGGTAATACGTTACGTTTTAGCAACAATTGTCTTAAAAGACATGGTCTCCTTTTTGTTTGAAACTGGTTTAATTTTACTACCGTCTATGAAACAATATTGAGATAATCATAAATTGGTTTGTGAAAATGTTTCACACACGAGTAAAAAACACCATTTTAACAAAATATTTGAAACGAAACACTTCTCAATTTTAGAGATTTTCGACGAATAATATTAATTTTCCCTTCATATGTGAATTTAAAACGATCCACGACTTTGAAGCCGTTGATTTAAAAAAAATCTGTCGTCAGAACTGCATAGCATTTTACGCCGTGGCAGTAATTAAAGTACCCGTCATGAGAAGCTGTAAATTATGTAAACAAACGTTCGGGAGTTAACAACATTTGGTTCAAAGATAAAAGTATTTTTTTAATATTTAATTATAAATTTAATTAATTAATACTTTAAATATGTATAATAAATTACGTATGTTTTGGCATTTTTTTCGTGGCAAATTGATTTCCTTAGATGTACTGGGTACTGGCTTCATTATACGTTAATACACAATAACAAATAATGGATAAAAAAAATTAAAATTTAGGCAACAATTAACAACTAACAACAATAACAAAGTGATAACGAAAAGATAAAAACACTAACAATAACAACCAAATCCGCGATTTTAACAAAGCAATGAAAAATTCAAAACTCGAATGACGCGTTTATTTCCAAAAGACGAACCGATGGTTGGCATTTCCGGCGACCGGCGCGTCCCCGTACCAAGACACTCAAACGTCAGTTGTTAGATATGATCCGACTAAATTAAATAGGTTGTTACTTTCATATAACCCGTCTATATTTTTATTTCGATTGAATATGGTCAGTTTATTGTTGTCTCGAAGTAAAAAAAAATACTTGGTAAAAGATGTTTGTTTACATAATTTATAGCTTCTCATGACGGGTGCTTTAGTCAGTTTTCATGTAAAATATTACAGCAATTTACTATCTAATTTGTTTTCAACAGAATATCCAATTTACCAGCCAGCTGGAAGGAAGAACTAAATCCAAAAATATTAGAACAAAGCTCAGTAAGTGTACCAACTACATCGATCATATTTTTATAGTAATAAAACAATAGAAATCTTGCAATATATCTGTTTGTAATCAATTTAGATTGTGTTCATGGTTTACCAAAAATATCAATACCTCACAATAAATAAGGATTATTTTTTATTATATTGGAATAATTAGAAATTCACGCCGCCTGGAGACACCAAATGTGGTAATGGTGTATTGACCTGAGACCGGGATTCTAGGCCTCGAGCAAAAGTAAGTTTACCGACTACCTTACCATCAGAACCGGAACACGTCAACTTCAAGCATTGACGTTATGGCGGTACGAAAAGGTAAGGCCGTGGTACCAATCCGGGCGAGTCGCTGCGAAACTTTACTACCTAGAGGGATATGACGGTAAGCCTATGATCGCATTTTATGAGCTACCTGGCAGGAAGGTAAAGTTTTAGCCCAGACCAAAACGGTATTTCTTTAATCAATAATTATAACATTTATACAATAATTATAACAATAATTACATACAAATAAATAAAAATGCAGTGCCTGTTTGTAATATTAAGATAACCACTGTTAGTACTTAAGTAAATTAAATGAATGTGTATATGCGGTACATATACCAAAATAACATTTATCAGCATTTTAGTCTGTTTGTCTGTTGTTTTCGACTAATCTCTGAAACACCTGGATTGATGTTGACGGGACTTTTCCTGGCAGAGCTAGAGTATGTAATAAGGAAGCTTCAACTCAGGCTACTTTTATTTAAGATTATTTGTTTGATTTTATGCGGACGAAGTCGCGGGCACACTCAAAGTTAGTATTGCATACAATTGTGAAGCAAATCTAACTATCGAAGTAACTAATATGAAATGCCTTAAAAATTTCACCGTATAATAGTTTAATCTCAGTCATTTCAATGGTATAGCGTCATCAGTGTGTGATGAGTGTTATGGGTTCAATTCCAGTTTGCAGTGAATAATTTTGTTTTGTAAATTAATGACTCCTAACCTATGTATTGTATGTTTTAGAAAATAAATACCATGTGGGAAATATATGCAACACTAGCTCCATTAGAAGCCGTTATACAACCGCTAATTATAAAGCACATCACTATCTGGTTGCACGAACTTGCACCGCGGTCCCTATGCTCTCTCAAAAGTAAAGATGAAGACAGGTATTATTTTTTTTTATTCAGAGCTTAATTTAGTAAAGAATTGAACTACCGAGATAACTTGTATCATAGCAAAGCATTTTCCTTCAATCAATTAAAAGTGCCGTACGTGAACGATTTCGAGTAAACAAAGCCTAGTAAGAGTAATATTATTTATAGCGTAAGAAATCGACCTTTGAAATACACGTTTCCTTGAAAAAAAGGCAAACGGTAAAACCAACAAAAAAAAAATTCGTCTTTGTTGTCGTCTGTGTTGCCGTCTTTGTTAGTTTTTGTCATTTCAGAAACACCAAAATATTTAAACCTAACTATGAATTTTACATTTGATTTATCTTTGAATTTATAAAACAAGAATGATTTTATCAATAAAGTAATCAATTGTTACCGTTGAAGGTAAACTGTTAAAAATATGTAAATAAATAAGTTGAAATATATATAAATGTTTGTAACTTTAAAATAAGACATTTTAACATGCGAATGATATACACTTAGAATTAAAATAAGTTTCATTCTTTTACTTATCCTCTGTGGTTTTGTGATCGGATATTGTCTACATAAGATCCTGGTCATGGTCCTGGTCCCGGGCCAAGGTGTATTTTTTATCAATTTTCTAATAAGAAACAACGTTGTCAAAGATTGGATAATGGTTCTCGATATGTTTGCCACCTATTACATTGTACAACTAAAGTACTTTCGGCTAATCGTTGGTACTACATCTGTATTGCTTTATAGAGAGGGATATGGAGATGAAGAAACTCACTTCTTTACATTTGTTTAGCTCAAGTGCCGGACAATGGCCCTACTGCTACGTATCTGCAGGCGGCATTCGGCTACTACTTGCAGCCGACGAAATTAAGAATAGTACTACAGATGATACCATCATATTCAATGTAAGATATTCATAATGTTTGATATAATTTGGAATATGCCTACGTCACTTTCTACGTCGCACGTATTTTGACGTCTTTAACGTGAAAATCTTCTCATCAGGTCCTAACATATAACACAAAACTAGCATCAATAATCAGATCAAATTAAAATCAAATATTTTAAGCATTGTGTGTGCTACAAAGTATGTTATAGTATTGTAGAAACAACTTACTTTAATGAATTTTGTTAGTTAATACTATTGTAATTGTCCACCAGTGCACTGATGTTAATTTGGCTTTATTTTAGATTGGAAAGGTCACAGTGACACCATATCCGGAGAATCCAATTTGCAGGTAAATTATGGGTACTTATATATATAAATAAATAATAATAATTTATATATAATAATATAATGCCAGGTATAGAACAGCTAAAGAAAAGCGAATGAAGTGCGTTTGTTACATTTGTCACCGTCACAGTGAAAATTACTATACGTCTTTGTTTACTTTCATATGGTAACAGACACACTGTTACCATATGAAAGTATCTTTAAATATATATATTATTAAATACATATAATAATAAAGTATGATAGTGTCATTTAATATTGTAATCAACTGAACCCGAAAAAACGGCTCCCAATTTTTATTCGCACATAAAAACGGATTTGTTTTTGTTTTGAGTATCTAGAAGCCTAAGATCAAAGGTTGGCCATATTTTAGCCAAGGTTTTAAAAATACTGATTAAGTCAAAAACACATTTCTCTAATTTTAGCCGTCATCACATCATTACCTAAGTTTGCTTACGTTTGCAGTTCAAGAATTAAATAACACAAACTACCTATTATGGTAGTACTTTTAAGAAAGTAATATTCATTTATGTATTCATTTATTTATTTTAACAAACTGTTTTTAATATTTTTTGTCTACAATATTTTATCCCCTGAACCTGTAACGAAAAAATGAAATTTGTATTTTAAATCTTCTAATAAAAATTACGTTGCCTTCGTTTGAATATGTATGCGATAGGCTTGCCACCTCTCAAATTGTGGGACTTAGTATCTTCGATTAGTTGAGGGTGCTTAGGTTGTCCCTCTGCCTACCTCTTCAGGGATACAGCCGTGAAGATACTTTTTACATATAATTTATTACATCCATTTTTTAAATACATTGCAGAGACATTTCTTAATAGATTAGAATTTTAAATGTTTTAATAAAATTTAGTAAAATGGAATTTAATTGTGTTTATTTGCGTGAATTTGCCTTTAAAATTTAATAAACGATAAGTTACACATTTTTTATAGAAATGTGAATTTAACCTGAACATGAATCTACGTAAAGAGATTCTCTAGAGCTTGTCATTTGCCTCTGTGTTTTAACAGTTTCTTTGGCCAAAGTGTTAATGTATACGCTATGAAGCTGAATACGGAAAGTTATATTCCTAACAAATACCAGAAGTAATTTACAAATATTGCTGATTCTCTATGATTTACTGGCAAAGTGTTAATGTATACGCTATGAAGCTGAATACGGAAAGTTACACTCCTAACAAATACCAGAAGTAATTTACAAATATTGCTGATTCTCTATGATTTACTGGCCTCTATTTCATTTTGACTTTGGTAATTGACATAACAAGACTCTTATGACTCTTTGAAAGAGATACAAGCAAATAGTCAGCAGTATTTGGTCCTGACATCGTCTTTGCTAGGAGTGTTACCATGGCTAAGGCCACTGAACAAGCGTCAAGCTTGGATTCAGTATCTGACGTTAGCAAGCGTTTGTGTGATAAAGGTCTTGACTATATTTTTGGGTTTAGGTGTATCTACTTCAGGGATAAGCCGATTTGTCCAATTTGTCTAGGGATAGGGGTTAATTGCGTGCTACTTATGAAATGTGATTTACCGATAGCAACTATGTAATGCACTGTTATCACTATTCACGGTAACTCCGTAGGCGAACGGTGAATTCGGGAGCTGAGAGTAGTTGGGCGACAAGCGGTGCTGAAGGGCGGCAGTACGAGGTGATCATTAAAGACCTGGCATTGCGTTCGGCGCGTTTTTGCCAATTGGTTAATCAAGAGGTATGTGAAGCAATGTTTTTCTTATTTTCTCAGCAAAATTGGTCCATCCATTTAGGCGTGACGCGATAGCCAACCGAAAAGGGGTTTCATTTTATGTATGATTATGCGTACATACCACATGTTGTATCATCATCATCATCAGCCGGAGGACGTCTCCACTGCTGGACATAAACCCCCCCTATATGTATGAGTGTGTTATAATATTTTGTACTTATTGGTATTATTATATGCATAATACACGCATAAAATGTGTACTTAATATAAAATCAAAAACTCACTAGATTTTTATTTTCACCTGTATCAGTTTTTTATTATTATACTGAATCATGAGCATGAATAAGAAAGTAAAAACCGATAAAACATGTCAAAAGTTGTTTCACAGGACATAGAATATTCGATGTCGAAAGGTACAGGCGGTGAAAACCCAGCCCTCAAGTGGAGTCAGCCTGTTGTGTCGCCTGTTATTACTCCCATACTACATTCGTAAGTGTTATAAGTATTTTATGAAAGTACCTAAGATTTCACAAAAGGCTTCTTATAACTAAGAATGAAATTAATTCTCCTCTTACTACCCAAAATATAAAGATACGTAAAATATCTATTGCTCCTAGTGGTATCAGGTGAACTGATATATGTTAAAATAAAATTATTGTCAACAAAAACCCATAATACACATTAAGTGGTGGTAGAGTTTCGCAGCGACTCACCCGGATTCCTATTCCTACCGCCATAGCGTCATGACGTGTTTCGGTTCGGAGGGTAAGGTAGCCGGTAAACTTACCTTTGCTCGAGGCCTAACATCCCAGCCTCAGATTGGCATCGCACCATTACCACCTTTGGTGTCTAGGCGGCGAGAATTTCTTACCATCAGAAAATCCATCTGCTTGTTTGCCTTCCAATAACATAAAAAAACACACTACGGTATAGAACCAAATCCGACTAATATCGGTATCGTAGGGTTGCCAACCATTCAAAGTGGTCATTTAACTATTGGATTAGCTAATACTAATAAATTTTTGTTTTGTTTGTCTCTTATAAATCGGAATGCCACTTGTATCTGATTAATGATACTTGAAATGATTATAGTTTGATGACTGAAAGAATTTTGCGTTTTATTTATTTTCACAGTTTTAAAGTTATAAAAAAAACTAGTTTAATATTCTTACATTTCTTACAGGCTCGATATAGGTTGTGTCCTGGCGCCCGCTACATACAATGGCGATACTTTAGTCTGCGGGCCTGCGGTCGACCTGAGTATGCTTTCTGATTGTTTGATAGAGCTGAGTATAGAAAGGCTCGATCTTGCGTACAAATTGTCCACCCTCGTTACGACTGCAACTCGACGGCGGTAAGTTTATACTTTTTCTGACATTCATAAAGTATTCAGACATTCACAAAAAGATTTGTCTATTTTAGTGAGTCTTGAGCGTTGTAGTTTCGTGCATGCAGACAATCTTCTCTACTAGTTTTGAGACTAAATGTTAGTCAACATGAAACGTATCATGACTGCTTGCTCTACTTATTGTCGTCAAGGGGCCTCTGTTTGTGCTTAACCAATTATTGATAAATTGCATCTATTAATCAGATGTAATCTATAGATACGTTAATTGAAAAAACATCAATCTTATGATTCAATTTGTTAGTCTTTTAAACATTCATAAGTATTTTACAGTATATAAAATATTACAGTTTTAATAATAATTTTCGAAAACGAAGTCTTGAAAACATAAGTAAAACATATTAAGTTTGTATTTTTTTATAGCGCGAGCAGTTTATTTATGGATGAAGAAATTTTCTGTCCTTATCTGACGTTACTCTCAAACTCAGAAAGCTCAGAATCCTCATCGACTGATAGTGAATACGTGTTTACTGAAGGTAAGATTTTATTGAACGATTTGCTTTTACATCTTTTACACTTTTTAATTGACCTAGGATGTGATTATATGATAAACAAATCGTTCATCTTGTTGTTTTTAACTAGTCGACTAACCCCCAAATTTTCATTTGTACTGCAAAACAAAAAGATCGTGACTAGCAAAGAAAGGTTATCTCTTTTTTACTTTTCGCATTCCAATAATAATAGGAGATCGATAGGTTATGAAAATTTGAGAAATGAGGCTCATGTGTTACGTGTTAAATCCTTAATCCTCGCCAGGTTCTTATAGGAGAATGTATATCCGATGAGGTAGGTACAGGTGCAACCAGGCCACTTAAGATTAGCATAAGGTACTTAGTCTCCTAGTGTGCTAAGAAAGCTATTCTTATGGGACAGCTTAATAATTTCAATATGCAAATGAAATCTCAGACGTAGTACTGTAGTAAATTCCTTTTTTCAGAGCCTTCCAAGACTGTGGTAGATATGAGTCGGCTTTACTTAGGCGACTCCGGCGTGGAGACTGTCACGTCCACGTCCACTTACAAGTTAAAAGGCGTGGATCCACTGATGCCTAAGAAAAGTGTCTCTATCGTCATTGCCGAACACAAGTAAGCCTTTTATGTCTGTTTTCTTTTGTATTTTTTTCAAATTCAATACTAACGTAACGCTTATTATGATTTTTCTTCTAATATACGCAAAATGCACTCATTTTTTTTAGTTCAAGTTGTATGTTTTCTAGTCAATTTTAAACAGAAAAGGTTCTCAATTTGACTATTTTTTAAATTTCTTTTACGATTGTTACGCTATCACTCGGCTTATATCGAACTAAATTTTATGCTCTGTTTAGGAAAGATATTCATTATTCCAAGGTGGTCCTTTACATTTTTTACTACTAAGTATAACTCATAACTTAAAATGGAAAAACCTCGGAACCATGATCTTTCTTTGGATAAAATAATTGTTAAATCGCGATATAATAATGAAATTATTGGAATCGTTTTTTTTGTGATTTTACTGCTCTTAAATTATTATTTCTAGTCTGGGAAAGCTAACAATCAAATTGACCTTCTGATGGAACATTACCTATAACTACAGGTCTAATAATAAACTAAATAATAAAAAAAATACATATCGCTAACATGAGGCTAGAATGTTAGCCTCTTGTTTAAGCAATTTTAGTGAAATCCTTTTAGAAGTTTTCTAGTAAAATATTATTTTGTAGCGTCAAGAGTAAGTGATGCGATGGCATTATTTCGGGCAAGTCTTTTCAGGATCTTATCTGCTATTCTAACTGACTATATTAATAGTTATTTAATTCAGTATTCCAAATTATTAGATTATTCTATCAGAGACAGATAAAGTGTACTCCCTTCTATCTCTATTTCTATCTTCTAGCTATCCTCTTGTATTTGGAAAGTTATTTTTCTGGTCAGTAACGCAATATCCATTCCTATCTTTTCGTTTTCTTTATAAATAAGAACTTCACAACACATATTAGACATGGGTAACTCAAAACGCGTCACTGCATTCGGGTAAATCAGCTTATGAATCACAAAGTTAAATCAGAGCTGTGAACCGGCACAAAGTTTAGCTGTCGCTTGAATGGAATTATATATCAGCCAAAGAGGTTACAGTTTTTTAGTCATTGATCACAGATAACAGTCACCAGTTTTAAGACAATCCTATTAGACTCTGCGCTGCCAAGCCAATTTGAGCTGCAGCTCCGGTTCAGAGCTGATCAGACAGCTTCTGATTAGAACCAAATAAATTATGTTTATGATTGATTGTGTTTTTAGTAG
Source organism: Calephelis nemesis (assembly GCA_002245505.1). Classification (NCBI taxonomy): domain Eukaryota; kingdom Metazoa; phylum Arthropoda; class Insecta; order Lepidoptera; family Riodinidae; genus Calephelis; species Calephelis nemesis. Next base: position 663,752 of record NJDD01000463.1, read on the forward strand.
ACCGAAATCATCAGATTATTTGGAAGTATTCGTTACGATGGGAGTAATAGATTTGTCGCTTTATGCGGCGGACGACGGCTCTCCAGAAATAACGAAACTGCGACCGCCACCTGACAGTGCCGCTGTTAAGGTGCAGACTTGCCCGACTGAGCAGTCTGAAGTACCACATATTAAGGTAATTTTATCAATGAATAAGCATTTATCATAAAACAATGTCCATATTTTACTACCTGCAGCGTCTTCATCCCTCATCCTTAATAATGCTAATGAACACTTAATTATTAATTTGTGATTAATACTTATTCTAGTTTTTTTTTCACATAGCATAAGAGTGGTACATTATATAATTTGTGATTAGAGTAACCGATTCTTCATTAAATTAGAAATACATATCTAAATACTGAAACCGATCCGGACCACAGCCTACTCAATGATAATAGTATCATATATGGTCGACCGAAATCTTCTGGTTATCTCTTAGTATTAAGGGAAACCGTGTGCTTCTTCGCCGTCTTTTGCCATACAAAAAATTAAGAGTTTACGTTAACCACTAGACTAACGAGACACTACTTTATGGAATTTGTAAAACTATTAAATACCTACATTCACGCCACTTCACGCCAAGTCCTTTGGGCAGAAAGTATCGAGTGCCAGACCTCACGATCCTGACAAATCTGTCTGGCTTCCTTCACATTATTTACCCTTTTTATACAAACACGCCGATTTTTGAGACTCTCGACACCACACTATTAAAAGAGTAGAATATTTATTTTTTTTCAAAGTAAGTATAACAAGATACATTTTTTGAAAGTCAAGATTTAAATAATTTAAATAAACAATAACATAAAATAACAGTTGCGAATGCCATTAATCCTACTATTAATGTCAGATTAATATTAATGTCAAATAACAATCAATAACATTCGTAATATCTGAATTACAGATTATTGTGAACGAAATTAAAGAAGAAAAGAAAGATGCCCTTCAATCGTCTGCCACAGCAAGTAGAAGTCTGACGGAGACCGTCCGGAAAGCTGACGTTGGCAATTTTAAACTAGAGGTTTCAGTAAGTATAACTGTTTCACTTTTAAGTTTCAAAATAGATCAGCTTCTATTTATTTATTAACACAATAACTTTAAATTTTTAATCACAAGGCTAGACATCCTTTTCTTCAGAATCAACTATAAAAATCTGAAATTGCTGGTTTAATTAAAAAAGCTAACACGAGGTATCCTAGTGCAAACACCAGTCTCTTATAAAGCAATTAGGTTGGGTTTGAGAGTGTTGGTTTTGTTAAACTGTTTTTATTTTTTTAAATATACAAACGAAGATTTGTAATTCTATTTACTCGTAACATATTATATAATATACTAGCTGTTGCCCACAGCGTTGCTCGCGTGGTTAATGGTCCCATAAAAACATTTTTCGGAATACAAACTATCCTATGTGCTAATTCAAGTGTGTGTGTACTACGTGTGTGCTAAATTTCGTGAAAATCCGTTCAGCAGCTTCTGCGTGAGCAAGTACCAAATAATCAAACATACAAACTTTTGCATTTATAATATTAATATAATATATTTAAGAATTAAATTATTGCAGAACACGTTACCACTCGCAGCAAAATGCGAAGGTTATTTGCCTCTACTCCATATCACGTTACAACAACCGAACCTGTACTTTTGGAAGAGAAGAAATCAGAAAAGCTTGCAAGTAAGTGACTGTCGAGAAAGATACTACCGTAAATGTGGTTATTTAAATTTAATGAAGTATTAATTTTAACACATAAAGATAAGTGTTGTTGTAATCTCCTTTTAGCCGGTGTATTTTTTTATGTATGTACACCGATTTCGCCGATGTTTCGGAACCGATTTACGTAATTAATTTTTTGTTTGATGCGAAATAGTTTCGAATTGGTCCCATAAAAATTTGATTTAGGTAAGCCCATTCGTTTTTATTTTAAGTTTTACCAATTGCTTTAGTGATATTCTGATCTAACAACCTGCTACTTTAACGTATTGCTTTGACAGTCTGTTACTCTGTTAACCCGCGACTTAATAGTTTTCTCTTTGCCAACCTCTTCAAATAAGCTCAGAGTCGCTCAGCGTGCTATGGAGAGAGCTATGCTCGGTGTTTCTCTGCGAGATATGATCCGTAATTCGGTGATCCGCAAGAGAACGAGAGTAACCGACATAGTTCAGAGAGTCAGCAAGCTGAAGTGACAATGGGCGGGCCACATTGCTCGCAGAACCGACAACCGCTGGGGAAGAAAGGTTCTCGAGAGGCGGCCCCACACCGGAGGACGTAGTGTTGGACGACCTCCCACCCGGTGGACTGATGATCTGGTCAAAGTCGCGGGGAGTCGCTGGATACAAGCGGCTGGTGACCGTGACTTGTGGCGCTCTTTGGGGGAGGCCTATGTCGAGCAGTTGACGTCCTCCGGCTGATGATGACGATGATGAACCTCTTTATTGTCGGGTGGCTACTGAAGCTGTAATTTTATTTTAGGTGTCACTGTTTGACGCTTGGATAGGCCTTGGAGGTAGTAAAAATAGCGACCATTGGAGTGAATCGCTTATGAGCACAGGACGCGGTTCAGCAGACCCTGTGACTGATATACCACCTGCTTTAGCTACCGTCCAGATTGAATTATCTCCAGGTATGTTAATATGAAGTATTTTATTGCTTATATATTTAAAATATATAAACAATGAAATACCGCCTATGTAAAAAAGATATTTTAATATATTATTAAAAATATCTTGTTTATATAGGAGGACCAATTTTACAAAGTTTAACTCCTGCTGCGAAATTTCAATTCCTTTCCAACGTCGACCAAACGTCGGTAGTTATGTCCTACCGCTACGCAGTTCGATGTAATACTTCAATTTTGACGCCCGAGCCAATATTTACTAGTTTATTTAAAAGTTAGGCACTACACAATTTAATCGTATCATTATCATTATCCTAACGTTTATTGGGTTATGATATAATTGTCGTGGTTAAAAATATTTTGCTGTTTATATAATACTAGCTGTTCGTCCTGGCTTTCCAAAGGTCAAGCGCGCATATTCGTTTTACCAGTAATATATCGCACAATGAATGTGAAAAAAGCTTGACAGGTCTGCAAGAACCATGACATTTGGCACTCGATACTCTCGGCCCAAAAACTAGACGTGAAGATGGGTATGTACTTGAATATATCTTATGTTCGTTATGGATCAATATCTTACAATTAAGATTCTATTTCTAAGCTTTTTTTAATCAGCCTATTAGTTTCGGTGCTTGAATAGGCACCGAAACTAATAGGCTGCAATTTGCAATTGCAAATCAAACAATGAAATAATTCTTCTATATAATATTAGTATTGAGACACATTATTTACAGGCGGACACGCCACTGGTACATCAAATTCACGTGGGTCTGTACAGTTAGACATCGACAGGCCCATTCTTTTTGAGGTTTCAATGGATAGACTGCAGCGATTGAAAGGCACCTTGGACTTGGTAAATATTAGTATTTTTTCTAATATCGTCATTAATATGTAAATTCAAAATAGAAAGACAAATTTGTTGTTTTTTTTATGTCAGGTTAAGAAGCAGTTCGTCAGGCGCGATGAAATTCGCAGTGTAGTCAACGAAAGGAAGAATCCGTTTCTTTATAATACGAGAAGCTTTATGGGTGAGTATATCTCTATTTTTTAAGTTTTGTAAATTTTACAATTTCGGTCACGTAAATATATTTTATTTGATGAGCACAACACGCACTCTATTGATGGTAATAAGCAACCGGGACTCGTGGAAGGCACCAAGACGTTATATTCCTGTACCCGGATTGTTAGGGTAAAAGTGTCAGTATACGAGTCACTCTATCTTCGGGCCGTAGTACTACAGTGCCAAACACTGTTATCATGGCAGATATATGTAAGACGGTGGCTCCCTACTTAGAAAATTATTTTTACACCTTTCTAACAGCAGTGGTTTGCAAGTTGCCAGACCTAAGCCCCTGCTATACTTTTTGAAAATGGGCAAATTAGTTTCCAAGCTTTAGTATACGTATTACAACGTAATTGTTGCATTCTTCTTAAACGGCTCCCCCAATTTTTCATATGAAATAGTTTTAAAGTGCATATCATAGGTGATATACTCCTGTATGGTAATATAATGTTTGCCGGATCGGGTAGTAAATAAGTAATGTAATTTCTAACAGTGAGAAATGCCATTGAAAGTATAACCATGCAAACAAATCAAATTGGTATGAGAAGTAACGAGGGAGCGCTTGGGTGGGACTCACTGAAGATACAGACAGCAGTTGGAGCGAGACCAGACAAAATAATTGGACGACTATTACTTACCTCACTACTGATATCTGCGGGGCCACCCACTGACAGACGACATGTTGTCCTTCAACCAATGATGGCGGGGTAACAACTTTTATTCTGTAATATGTTTTATTTAATTATTAATAAAGTAATAATAAAAAAATGTGTAATCTTGATTTGCATATCTAACGACTGCCAAAAGTTGATACATACAATTTACGTTAAAAATATTAAATTTGCCAAATAATAACAGAGCTGCTTCTATCGCTAAATATTCTAATTTGTTATGCTTTGTGTAAATAAATTCATTAAAAAGAAACGCTATAAGAGTATTTTTTTCTTCTGTTATAATGATGATGCTGCAATAACACTGAAATTGAAAAAAGAAAATCATTAAGACCTTATAAAACCTGTTGCTAAGAATCAGTTCACATTAAGGAATCAATTTATCTATTCCCCGTGTTGGTCCGGGCTTCTTTGCAGAATAGACCATCTGCCTTTCTGGCCAGGCAGCTCGTAAAAGGCGAGCATAGGCTTATCATCACTTACACCGTGATATCTGACTAGGTGGTAGAGTTTCGCAGCGACTCGCCCGGTTTGGTACCACCGCCTTACCTATTCCTGCCGCCATAACGTCATGACGTGTTCCGGTCCGGAGGGTAAGGTAGCCGGTAAACTTACTTTTGCTCGAGGTCTAACATCCTGACCTCAGGTTGGCAACGCACCATTACCATCTTTGGAGTCTCTAGGCGGCGTGAATTTCTTACCATCAGGAAATCCGTCTGCTTGTTTGCCTTTCTATAACATAAAAAAAAAATCAACCGTTCAAAAGTTAAGATGTTACGGATAGACACACATACACACTCACACCCACCCACACTCTCTCTGTCTCTCTCACATACACTGACACGTCAAATCCATCTTATAGCACCCTAAATCATCCTAGTATAAAATTTGTTCCGGTAAAACATGTGTGTTATTTAACGTTCAAGTCTTTCAATCGAAGATTTGAGAATTTTAATTTCAAAATTCACTTTCAGAGCGATATGTGAAGCCACTTGGGATTCTTGGAGACGAACTGAAAGTGAAACGTTGGCTCGCCAACCAATAATCCGCATTGGGGTTGACTTAGATAGAGCTACATTTGATCTGCGCCCGATTGACCTTAGCATTGTCGCACGTATTAACGAATCCTTAAAACAACTGCTCGAGAATGATGAAGTGAGTAAGCTCTTTTTCATGGTTAATTATCTGTTTGAAATTGTCTTTTGCTTCGTTTATGCTTTAAATGGTTTGGTTTTATATGGGCTCATGTAAACGAATTTTATTATCAACGCAAAATTATTTATTATTGCAAATTATAAGTGAAAAGATATAATAATAGATATGAATGTTTTAGGAAATATCAGAAATCCAATCTACTGTATCATCGGATTCAGCAAATGTGTTGTCAGAATTGATAACAATACCTTCTTCGGACAAAGTCAAAGCTGATAGCAAAGCTAACGAATCAGGCGATCATTATTATAAAGATGACTTGAGGTATTTTATTTAATAAAATGAAATAAATTAATTTTGTTTACGTTTGGTTAATTTCTTATTTATATTTACACATATTTGTTTCAATTAATATTTAATTTGAATTTGCTTTATTTCAAATTTTCAAGGTTGCTTTATTTTTAATTTTAAATATTTGCTTGACTAAACAAGAGCTAAACAAAATACTTACAAAATAACTATCTTAATTGCATTTGTTCACAACCAAAAGTGAAAAAGTTACAGTTAATATGAAAAATTATGTGTCGATTCTTATAACTGACGGAACATGTATACGTAATACATGCGTATTAGACGCCTAAAATGCCAAAAGATTTAACCAAATGTATTAGCAGAAATATCAAATGTTTTATTTTTATTTTTTTCTCTTTGAAACAAGCAGGCTGTAATAGGGTCGTGTGATTTTAAAACAATACGTATGCTACATTTTTTGAATGACCTGTGATGTTTTAAACTCACACGATTCAATTATGTAGGCAAAAAAATGAAAAACCAATACGTTGTACAGGAGCGGCGCATTTAAAATACTATCCGGTGCGCAGTTACCAATGGCATATCAAGTTACCTTATACGGGAGTACAGTCTCATGGCGATATCCGCACCCTAGGGCGATTATACGGCTCGTAGCTTTCCCGATCCCTGGCCACGTGAGTATTTTACGATCAGTTTCAATAACATGCCCTCGTTAAGAGTGTTATAGTTGTATAAGCTAAAACGACACGTTCACCTTACCATTTATACTAATATTCACGCCATACATGTAATTGGACGTTCGGTTACCTGTTACATTTCAACGAATTTTTTCGGATTTTTGTTCAACACGTTTATAAGTTGTCCGAGATCGAGACAGAGCAGACTTACAATATGACAGCATTTCTTTAAAACAAGAGCAATGCGAGTGTCAACATGCGACAATTGACTGAACTCCTATGTGGTCTACTTAGACTAGCACTTAATCTCCTATGTGGTCTTTAGTGGTCCGGCTTTGGCAATTCAAATGGTTTTCTTTCAATGAATGGGTTCATTTAAAGTTAGTTAGTTAGTTAGTTGGGTTAGTTCATTAGAAATATAAACAAGGTTAACAAAGATTGGATTAAAGGATTGGTTAACAGAGATAATACCCGCCGGACATCGTGGGCTACAACCAGTAGCCGAAGGTACTTTATTAAATGTACCTAATTCTAATTCATTTCAATTCAGCCTAATTCTTTCGGGGTACGGGCGTGAAGATACTATAATTTGATACCCAGGCAACCGTAATTTGTCTTAAAACCAAAACCAAACTAATCTTGTTACCACACTAGGCACGTTGTCGAAATTGGACAACACATAACTACGAGTATGATTATTGAAACATGCAAAAATTAGGATTGTTTTTTTTTTTTCAATTCATTATTTTTTTTCAAGGATGTCAATACGCATTTACAACATCTTTGATACTTGTATATTATCTGATTGTTTTGTGAGCAAAACGTAAAGAATAAATTTTAATGTTGTAGATGTGCTCGGTAATTCTTGCACGAACTGTAGTGGGATTATATTTTCAGGATGAAGAAATAGATTGCGCATTGGAGCTGTATTCCCCATTGCTGTCTAGGTGGGAGCCGCATACGTATTTTCAACTTCCTGCTACTGAACCACGTGAACTGCAATTGAACATTTCACCCAATGGTAGGTAACATGCCTAGTAACATCACTTATGAATTAATCTTGCCTTTTTGATTATGAGTTTTTTTTGTCTCTTAAATAATAATCTTAAAAAATCTTAAATAAAAAAAAATGTTTAGTAAGAAATAATAACGTTGTGATTCATTGAATGTCAAATTTATAAATAAAAATAAACCCTAATTTTAAACACGATGCTTGGATTTCAATTTTGAAACTTGTGTATGAATCGGAATACTTAATCCTAAAATAAAAAAAAATAACAACTCTGTCAAAACCCACATCTAATGTACCTAAAATAGCAAATCGTTAATGCTCTGAAAGTACGATTATGTAAAAGAAGAATGTATAAGGATTTTTAAGGTATTGAATGAATTAAAACAGCTCTGATTGTTGACGCTGCTTATTTAAATGGCCGCTACGGACGGCTACTGCTATGTTTTATTTGGTAATAAAAATTTTGAACATAAAAAAACCCTTTTGATGTACCATCAACGTAAGTGTTTTGTTTGAATAAAGTATTGTTTTCATTCCACTAGATACAATATTCGCGACGATGTGGCGAATTCGCGCCTGTTCTATTAGCGAACAAGCACACCATCCTTTCGAGTTCGATGCTAAGAAGTTCATGCCTCGATTGGATCCTTTGGTAAGAAACATACGATTGAAGTTGCGTTTAAATGTTATAATGAATTTTATATTGAGTTTTGGCGAACGATGATAAAAGAAGACGAACAAGCAGACGGCTCCCTTGAGTTAGCGCGGCCTTATAAGTTAAATATTATTATAAGAGCGATAAATAAATAATAAATATCTTGGACAAGTTACACAAATTGACTCTAACCTCAAAGTAAGCAAATTATATGCTTGTGTTATGGGTATATGGTTAAATACTTAAATAGATACCAGAATAAATTTAAAAAACACCCAGACCCGGAAATGCAGACATCTAAATGTTCGTCACACAAATGTCTGCCCCCGTCGGGAATCGAACCCGAGCCTTGCGAATGATCGGTGTAGTTAGGCGGGTACACTAGCCACTCGACCAACGAGGCGGTCAGATAAGATCTTTTATTGTGATTTTTGATGCAATTCTTTTTTTTTCAATTATATTCATTCATTCATACATACATTCAGTGTAATGTAATAATTTACAGTCCGCAGAACTACCGCCTGAGAGTGACTACTACAAAAAGTTCTGTGACGTGACAGCTGAGCAGTTGTCGGGTGTTTTGCGTGTGGACTCGTACTTTGCCCCCCGGCTGTTTGCCAGAGCTCATCTCGCTTTACATCTGGCCTCTCTAGAAATTCACGCCCATAATTTAAAGCCTGATATATCTAAGTAAGTAATTATCAAACTTTATTTTGTTCTAATTGTTGCATATTTATAGCTAAGTGTACAGCAGGGTTGCCATGCGTATGTAGATTTTTACCGCGGATGTTTTAAACATTTTATTGAGACAAGTAAATCTCGCCTATTATAAGTTATTTAAAATATGATCAATTTGATAAATTTTCTAAAGATTTCGGACTTGAAACATTTTCAAAATTCTTCACCTTAAGCGAGATTTTCAAAATTATTTTATTAGTAGCAGTTGTTTTATTAATATTATATTGAAAAAAACTATAGATAGTTTATTTAAATTTCGCCAGCTAAGTTTCTCCTTTGCAAATCCCCTCAGATTTCAAACTTTAATGACAACCACTTTAATTTATATTGATTCATAACGTTCTCTTCCGAAAACTATACTCATATACACCATTATATATACCTTCATAATACATGGCTTATGAACCTTCCAGAAAAGTGTGTTCCGTTCCTAAAAAGCTGACAACGCATCTATGTGACCCCTTTTGTTGCGGATGTCTTACAAAACTTCAATCGACCTCCTTACTCGTTTGCCTACACTTTATAAAATGTGTCTATGGATTGACCATATTCTTCATCTTCTCTGGAAAAGAATCACATTTAATTGTAGATCTCATTATTGCTAATATTTCAGACAAGCCAAATCCTTAGAGGGCTACTACGTGTCTCGGCCATTGATGCGCAGCCACAGAGTATTAACGTTTCGTATGAGAGATACAGCCGCGCATTTACTGTCAGGGGCTTCTTCAAGATTGGTGTTTGATACTAATTTGTCGTGAGTATATTTCATTGTACTACAGCAGGTTTTTGGAAGCAGAGCTTTACTATGTATTACGTCGCTATACTCGTAGCGTCTCGTATATTATTTGTATGAAAACTTAGAACAGCGCCTCTGCTGGTAACTAAGGGAACTAAATTTTCAGACCAAAAGCTAACCGCTGAACGTAAGCTATAGGAATTCATTGTACAGGCTCAGGGATCTACTAGTTTTTGATATATTATAGTATATAGTTTTACACTTAATAAACTTTTCTAGACCCGTGCAATCTAACATTTAAGGAGCATATCAAACCTAAGCTCAATACTTTGGATAGAGCTATGTTTAATTCGGTTGCAAAATCTGTCTAATCTTATCTAGATGTATTGACGAAGCAAATTAAATGAATCCTTTTGAAAATGCTTATTGTAGAAGTGATATCTTCGACTGCGCGACCGGTACGATGCAACAATTCGTGGAGGAGTTTCGAGTACAAGGCACGATGACAACTACCGGCCAGAAGCGGCTGCGTTTGAGAGCAGGAGATGTACGTTTAAACTTGCACGTGCCACGCGTAAATACGCTACGGTCTTTGCTTGTTGACTGGAAGAATTCCTACGAAAAGGTTATTTCTATATACATTAACTTTTTTATTGTACATATTATGCGTGAGGCATTCATTATCTGACATCATGTCAGAGCCCACCTAACTCTTACTAAGTAAAGTTTTGTTGCTGAGATATTATTGTTATTAATTAAAAAATAACAGTGGTTGCCTATTTACTAATCTAAAATAGCCATATCTCTTATCTTAGATATATTATTAATATTGGCCGCAAGTGAAGCACGTAACAGTTTATTTGATATTGTCATTTTTGGTTTGCAGAATTCCAACGTAGCACCACCACAAACAACAGATATTGACAATTCTTCATTGGTTTTTGAAGATGAAAAAGTGGACACAGCGACGATTTTAGAAGGACGCGTGTCAATGTGGGTGCACAATAGTTGTACTACAGCCCTGCGGATAGGACAAGAGGGAACTGATGAAGTTGTGCCTCTCGGATCCGGTGCTAGTCTTGCTTATCGGTAAGAATAATCAATCGATATTTATAATAAACGGTGAGAAAAACAATCTAAAATGGAACATAAAATAATGGTGTCAACAGTAAGACATACATACATTATACATACATCTGTATTAGTTTTATTTAAAGAAGTGCAAGTAAGTGCAAAAACTGATGTTCAGATTAAATCAAAGTAAGATGTTTAATGAACGTTACTAAACAGAAAAGACTATGTGTAATGAATGGATTGGCCTTACCAGAAGTCGTTGTTATGTATCGAGCATGTTTTATTGTTGAATATATGATATGGTATTTTATTTAAGTATAATTTTTTTTGCAACGTCCGCTGGTTTTGTGCGACCACTTAACGTTCCCCTTTTTAGTCCGCTGAGTAGTATTATTAGTATAGACCATCTGCCTCTTTGCCAGGCATCTCGTAAAAGGCGAGCACAGGTTAAATGAGTCGTTATCTACAAGACCGCTTATGGTAGAGTAAGCAGCAACTTGCCCAGGGGTAGAGATCCTCTGCCTTACCTATTCCTGCCGCTATGATCCGATCCGGAGGGTAGGACAGCTGGTAGACTTTCACGATTGCCCTTGTAAGCTCAGCCTGTGAACAATGACACATATAAAACTTCTATAGCGTCTATAGGCCACGGATGTGTTTTATTATCAAAAGATCCGTGTGCTCATTCAACTAAAAAAAAACAACTACTATGACTTCAGTGCTGCCCCTGTCTCATAGTATGACTTGAAGAATTAGTTGTGCTACTGTGACATGTATTTATTCTGTATGAACTTCTGTTCTATACTTTAAAAATATTCATTATGGTTATATATTAAAATATTTGTAGATGGCATTCACCGGCAGCAAAGAAAAAATTACGATTTTCGATTGCGAGTCCGTCAGCTGATTGGCACTGGTCGAATAGTGAGTATCACTTAGTGTGACAATTAAAACAACAAGTTATGGTCATTATAAATTAACTTTTACTTGTTAGAAAAAAATATCTGATTGTGTAATAAAATTTAACAACTTCCAAATTCAAATTTCGTTAATTGTTTTATTTATTTAGTTGTATGTTAGTTGCTAATTGGATTATTCTCTATTAACTTCGACGGCGAGAAAAGAGGTTGATCGTTTAATTTTATTATTTTTCCTTTAAGGTGTATCGTTCAAAGAAGGCAGCTCTCGAGTGAGACTGGAAGACGGTAATACATTGAACAACAACATTAGAAGGGGCACATATCTCTATGTTAATGTCGTGGAGAATGGAGCCAGACGTGACATGTATCTGGCAGGCCGAATTATTTTGGCGAATATGCTACGTCTCAAGTTATTGTACAAGGTAAAGAGCTAAAGCCACAGTCAATATATTTCTTACTAGATATGTCGGCGAACTTCGTTCCAAGCGTTCAGCTTTATTGAAAAAAAATCAGCCCGTTTTTCCTATTTTCTTATCTTTTAAACTTTTACCGAACTTCCACAAATATTTCAAAATTAAAATTAGGCAAATCCGTAAAGTACTATATTTCGGCGATTCGCTTATAAAACACACTAACTGTTACCCGCGGTTTCGCTTGCGGTAACTTGAGATGTAAGCTATCCTATCTTTCAAGTATCAAATCACATGCGGTGCGGTGCGCAAATTCGATAGAAATCGGTTAAGTAGTTTAGGTGTCCATCGCGGACAAGCAAAGTTTTGTGTAATTTATATATGTAAAGAAATATAGAAATCTATAGAATAAATAACAAGGGGATAAAGTTCTAGATAGTAACAAATATCGCAATCTTCTCACCAAGCACTGACATAAAGCAAAAATCCTGAGAAGTCGTTTGAAAAATCTTAACTTCAAGTAAGCAACTTCGTACTTGATCAAAATTTTCAGGTCTATGTTATGTATCAATAACGCTAATGATGCTAAACCGTGTCTGGGATTGAACGCTTTTTAATCCAGGACTTGAATGGTTACACTAAACTATATATAACAGTTTGTCTAACTTTTGAGAGCACCTAAAAAATACAACATCACAATATGAATAAAAGAGATATAATATTATACCTATATGACGGTTGTCAAAAATAAAAATAAAAACTAGTTAGACTAAGTATGGACTACAAAGCCAAAAACTGAAAATAATTGCAATCTATCTAGTTTGACTGCTGAATAAGTTGATCATGTTAATTTTTCCTGTAATCTTAATCACTATTATCCCATTAACTGGTGATGGGGTCACCAACTCTTTTCTTGCTTCTACTGTATTTTTTAAATATAATATACCGTAATCGCCACTCTCCACTGTGATTTAAACGGTTTCGAAAAGTTTTCTGTCCAATAGATGACGATTAATCAAATATAATAATTAATGTAATGCTTTTAAAAAAATAACAACTTTATGTAACGCAGGTACGAGCCCGTACTCCGGATCAAAATGAGTGGCAGACGATCAGTTCCGGCGAATTACATCCTGAAAGTATAGGCCAAAGTGTTCTTTGCGAATCGGAACGCGATGTTATTCTCAAGTAAGAATATTTAAATTTAAGCGTATTACTCTTCTAATATCACATGATCATGTTACACATATAGGTTTTTCTTTTCAAGAAGAAAAGACATTGTTAATTTTATTTTCCCAGTGCCATATATCCTCTCAGGCACTATACATGCCATTCACATCTCGGTGACGTTTAGAGTTTTATTCTAACTAGATACCTTAAAGCAATACTTTCTCAGTAATATAATATTTTTGGCCAATAAAGTGTATTTATTCATAGTATCTACGCAAAAAACGCCCATGTTGCACGCAAAATAAGTCGTAATTTGACATAAATCATACGATTTGCTATTATATATTATTGAACTAACAGTTTCACGCAGCTTCGCCTGCGTAACTTGGTTTCTATTGCAGCGATTTTGATGAAACAAAACCTATCTCACTCGGGGATAATGTAACATTCTAAAGGTGTAAGAATATTTAAAATCGGTTCAGTAGTTTCGGAGCCTATTCATTTCAAATAAACAAACATAAAAACAAACCTTTTCTCTTTATAATACGGTATAGATCGTGCTCTAAAATATCAATGTACAGGCCCTGATGTCGCTTTTGATGCCTCACTAAAATAGATGTAGATAATACTCGGTCTCTTTTATAATCAATTTGTTGATTTTTTTTATTGATGATAATAACTGTAAATATCATTTGCCAGGGTAAAATTTGCGGCACATGAAATGGGGTGGTCTGGAGATATACCATTGAAAGAATGTCGTAAGGAAAATGTACCGTGGCTTGTAAAAGGTAAATGTTTCATTAATATTTGCCTCTTTAGTAGCTTTTTGTTATTTTGTTGTAGTAACTATAATTCAAATTGTTAATAGTTTGTTCGTGTTTCTCGGTAAAGTCAGAATGAGTGTTTACTCATTCAGGCTTTACCGCTTCAAGGCCTGGCTTTACTATATAATTTTTGTATAATTATAACTAAACAGTGACAGTATTTTATTTCAATGCCATTATTATTTAAATATTTTATTTCATTATAACAGTAAACAATTAAAAACAAAACTTATAAAGTAGCTGGAAGATCGAAAAAACTAAAAAAATTAACAATACTTAAAAAAAGTCTTCATTACAATACCAATGATGATTAATTTACAGTGCCAAGTATGGGTGAAGTGTCCTATACCTCGGTGTGGTGTCGTGTGATACGTGCGCGTAACGACGGCCGCGAAATCGCCACCACATGGCCTTTCTACGTGTTGAGATCTCATCTACCTCTGGACGCTGATGTAAGTAAGACGCGAAAGACTACAGCGGCTTTTGTAAAGTCCTTCTGACTTTAAATTCTGACTTCTAATGTGGGGCTTGATTTGAGGAGGACATATAGCGAAGACTGGATGCATTAACCTAAAGACCATAATAAGTGGCTTTAATAATTAGGCCTACGTTTAGTAGTAGAGGATGAATGTTGACAATAACGATATATATTTATCTATGTAATACTTCACACAAATTTTGTTCCATCGTTTTGAAGAAATTGGCTTTATATTTATTTTTAAATTTATAATGTGATTTGCAATAAAACTGCAATAAATCGATTTCGATTTCAATAAGCAAATCATCTACGAATAAAAAAAATAAGTATTTTTCTAGATTTCCTTTGGATTCCATCATGATATTTGAGACTTGATGGCAATGGGACAGTCTCGGAAGTATCCTAAAATAAATAAATGAAAAAAATTCTTTTTAAATAAAAAAAAACATATTTGAAATCGGTTCAGAAATGATGGAGAAATCGATTAACACACATTAAAAGGATAGGAGTACCTACTTCTATTTTCGAAGTCAGCTAAAAATATCTCTCCTATCGAATCATTATAATCCGAAGCATCTAACGCGTCCACATTTCTCAGTTAGTAGAAAGGAACATTAGGTGCATGTCAATGACATGAAATGGTAATATTTGTTTCTCTTCACACGTTCATAATAAAAATACAACAGGATTTAAAGCCTCATAAGCTCAAATGGTCAGAGCATTCTTTGGCTTGAGACGAAAGGGTACAAGTTCATATCTTGTATCGGTCAAAATTTTTACTTCCTTTAAATTTGTAGAAATAAAAATACAAGCTGAAAATAGTTAAACTTAAATTCGTATTCAATAATAACTATGTGACTTTCAAACAATTATCATTATTTTTTATCATATAAATTGAATTCGAACAAATCCTTAATCATTTTATAATCCCAATGTGGAACTCCAAGAATATGAATTTTAGGAATAAATAATGTCAGATATTATATATTATAAAATAAGTTGACTTCCGAATAGAATGGATTCTGAATAGATAGAATAGACGATGATTTACATTCAACATCCCAACTTAAACCATAAATAGGTTATGAAGAAAATTTGTGAAAATATTTACTTAGCGAGAGTCCTGACTTTTTAACTTATATTTTAGGTTATACATTATTTTTGTTTATACAAACATGGTCTATTAATGATTGATAATTTAATATATACGCTTAAGTCGGCAAAATCCATGATCGTATTACTTATTTATTT
This sequence comes from Calephelis nemesis, assembly GCA_002245505.1. Taxonomy (NCBI): domain Eukaryota; kingdom Metazoa; phylum Arthropoda; class Insecta; order Lepidoptera; family Riodinidae; genus Calephelis; species Calephelis nemesis. The sequence continues at coordinate 679,546 of NJDD01000463.1, forward strand.
CTAGACAGATTTTCTCTAGAATGTAACACGTGCCAAAGGTGGTAAATGATAGTTTTGTTGCGCACTCACTTATTTTAAGTTATCGCTATCTTTTTTTAATGAAAATAATAGAAAGAGATAAAACACGTTAAGTGCTGTTAGATTAATCTATACACGAATTTTTCACAGGCGTTTTATCTATTCCTTGGGAAACGTTGGTTAAAAACGTCACAACAAGACAATAATACATAATCGTGCTAATCTGATGTTTAAAATGGTTTATTTCTTTTGTCTTTGAAATGGATAGGACGCATCTAAAACAAGTTTAGCTTGTGCACAGCAGAATTACTACCAATATAGCTTTTAATGAAAGTATATTATAACTTCGGTTTCTACTATAAGGACGGCTTTTATCCAGATACATATCCTAAAAAAACCTAAATAATACTCATTGTTCCTAAAAGCCATCAATAATAAAATTTATTTATAATAGTAATTAAATTTCATCATAATACTTCCATCTTCTAGATTTGATATATTTTAATGTAAATGACAGGTGATGGTAGCAACAGAACAGGCACCTATCTACGTAGACCAACAGACAGAAAATACTCCGACACCACCAATCGTTCAAACCGCCCTAGGTAGGGGTTCCACCACACACCTGATAGCGCCTGGAACTACCGCCGCCCATCATATGCTCACCTTTCAGTACAGGTATAGTTAAATATACATTATATTAAAAGTATCTTAATTAATTCATTTAAATCCTGTATCGTTCACACAAAAAAGGTGTGTGTTGTTATATTTTTTGTAATTGTAGTATGAGAAATATCTTAAATTATTAGCATTTTTTTTGTATATTCTTGCTCCTTGTGCGTCAACAGATTAATGGCTTCATTGGCCAACATTTAACTGAGACTAATTTGATAGGAACATCGAATGTCCAATCACACGCGAGGCCGTTCCCCTCCACTATGGCGTAACGGACACTTCTGTGTTCGACAAACTTATGCCTGTCGCCTCTGTGGAGGATGTTGTACGAGCTTTACACGAATGGTACGTTGTTTATTTTTAACACACATACACATAACTTCAAGCCTAATATTTTACCTCAGATAGTATCGAGTGCCAAATGTCTCGATCAATGCAGACTTTTATGTGAGAGGTCAGTGAACAATCGTACGACTCTCCTGATGGTAAGAGATAATTGTAGTAGTAGTAGTGCATCTGTTGTGCAAGTCTACCGCCTACCAACCTTCCGGGCGAGAACATCACAATATCGTTATGGTAGCAATAATATTCCTGCCGCCATAACGTCATGACGTGTTCCGGTCCGGAGGGTAAGGTAGCCGGTAAACTTACTTTTGCTCGAGGCCTAACATCCTGACCTCAGGTTGGCAATGCATCATTAGCATCTTTGGTGTCTCTAGGCGGCGTGAATTTCTTACCATCAGGAAATCCGCCTGCTTGTTTGCCTTCCTATAACATAAAAAAAAAAGAAAAAAAGGCGGTGGATCCCTACTGGACAAGTTGTTGCGCAGCACTGTACTACCAGCGATCTTGTTGATAAAAGACTAAATTTTGACTAGTGCTCTCTTCTTACAAGCTGCCTGGCTAAGATGCAGATACTTTATTCTACCCAGTGGACTCGGGCCAACACGTGGAAAAAACCCGCCTACCTTCCTCCACATTAATTACTCTTTACATACAAACAAAGACGGTTTCGGAGACTCTTGCCACAACACATTTTTAATTAATAATTATTATTTCTTTTGTTTTTGTTCATGAATGTATCGATTTTTTGTGGCCAGCATCTTAAACCACACGTGTAAGTCTACCGGCCGCTCTAGTACGGAACAATGGCGAGAAATATGGCGGCCGGAAGAGGTAATGCGGTGGGATCAATCCGGACGATCTTCTGAATAGCATTCTATCACCTAGTTAGTCCTCGTTAAAACTAATTGCACTAGTAAAATAATTAAGTTTAGATTACAGGATAACAAATGTAGGCTATGGTGTCATGTTATCTGACGTCTAAAAAAATGAATATATAAAAAATTGTTCAAAATTGTTGGTTTTGCTTGCCCATATTTGTGATACTTTGGAAACCACATTGTTCTTAGGGTTGCAGCGCACTGCTCATATCGTCAAGGTCTCTAGACAACTCCATTGTGTAAGAATCATATAGGTCTTTGGTTTGTGTGCTATCTTGTAATGAAAAAATCCTACAGTTATGTTTTTCTATTCAGGTTAAACCAATCAGGCCAAGGTATTCAAACCAGCTGGCCATATTCGATAGTCAAAAGCCATTGGCCTGGCTCTTGGCAGCCAGCATTGCTACAGCCGCGATGTGATGTTACTGTAAGTGTATATATTTTTCTTTTAAATCCATATTAAAATTATAAATGCGAAAATTTATAAGTTTGATTTTTTTGTCCTAATTTAAGTCCTGAGATTTTATCGTACACTTTTTGTGCGTGAAGATAGTTGAGAAAATAGGGGAGTGATAGTATTTTAAAATTCAGAAACAACGATCTATTTTAGTATTATTTGGACATACCAGTAACATCGATATTTATAGGTGACTATTATCACCTGTTATCAAAAGACTATTTGTTAGATCTTTGGATGATGTTATGTTAACATAACGTAACATCATCCCGCTCATAAGATATATAGTTAAATCTCTTCTATGAAAACTGGTAAATTAAGATCGTACTTCACATAATGTAAGTTCGTTTCATCATCCAAAGGTGTTTGGGTTGATTTCAGATTCGCTACGAACCTATTCGAGTTGGAGGCGGTTGTTCCCTAGAATTGCAACTTTGTCCTGTGGTTTTGCTCGCAAATGCTTCGCCCATTGCTTTAACTCTCCGTGCCCACGACGCCGCCCCGCTGTGTAAGCTGGAACCTGGAGTAGCGATATCTCCGCCCTCCACTGTAATACAGGTTGGTATAGTTCCTCCATATACATCAATATTTTGGTACTGTAAAATCAACGCTTTTACTATTACTTTAAATGAAGACTACTTTTTCTCTCATTAAAAAAAATACTTGTTAGTCTTTTGTTGTTAACATATTAAAAAAAAGTAACAGCCCCAGTGTGTAACCAAATACACGCTATCTGTTAACAAGCAATATGGGGTTTTGGTCGTATGACTTTTGGTGGGTTAGCACCGTCTCCACTACTACTAACGAGTAATTTTCTCGTAAGTTTTCAGTATTTCATATTAGAAGTATTAATTAACATGAAGACAAAATCGTAGACACAACTACTCTTGAGTTACTTCTTTCCTACCTTGTTAGCCGAGGGGCTAACGCACTAGCCTTACAGCTTACTAATCTTTAGGAACGTTTTGCAACGTTGATATTTTGATGATTTTATTTATTCGGCATCAGTAGAAGTAACAGTATCTTTGACACTGATATAATTTTACTTAATTTGGACGTAGATTGGTTTGTCTAGATAGGTTCACTTAATTATTAGTTTGCTTACTAAATAAAAGATGCCTGTCCTCCATTACTCAGAAACCATTCTTCATGTCTGTGGAAATGGGCCGCGAGACATTCGTCAGTGGGCAGCTGCAGGTTTGTAAAGAAGACCCAGGGAGATATGGCTCCCCCCCTCCGGGACACGTGGCCATCGACCGAGCATCTAACTTTGCTATTCAGTGCAATCAGAAAGTAAGTTCGTTTAGTTTTTATATAATACTATACACGTTAATAATGCTTGGCAAGATTATATTTTAAGGTACAGATGTTCATCCATAGCGGTTTAAATATGAATCAACGCACGCCCTCGCGAAACTATTAACGTAAAAGAGTCAAAAGAAAAAGAGAAAGACAGATCCAGCAGTGTCCAATTTTATAATAAAAACTTTTGTCATTGAAATAAATTTCAATAGACGATTTAGCCTAAGTAAACCGCATATAAGTAATTGTATCGAGATCAGTGATACTTTGACCACATCGTTGACTGAGGGGTTAGCTTAGAGTACATGCCTAACGTCAACGATCGACCACTAGGCTTGGGTTAGATTCCCATTCACATTTATGTGATGTACACCTAGATGTCTGTATTTTTGTTATTTATTCCTGTATCTCTTTTAGTATTTCGTATGTTTGTGCCGTTGATTAACACCCATATACATGCATGTAATTTCTTATTCGATTTGTGTTACTTTTTCCGCGATATTTTCCTATTTATTACTTTGTTCATGATGAACATACAGTTTATCATAAATGACCACTAAAAATGATAGGTTTACGTTTAGTGACACTTTATTTTTGACTAGGTGGCGCTTTTAACCATGTACTATGAAATAAAAAAGGAAATCAACGTCATCGGAATCAGTTCTACCTTCGTAATTGTGAATAAATTGCAAACAGATTTGCTGGTAAGTTTTAGATGTATATTCATTTCTTTTAATTTAAAAAAATTAATAATAATAATAACAACGAAAATTGAAATTTCTATATTATAAACTACGAGTATGGATTGAAAAGCATTAGGCCTAACCAAGAAAATAAACACAAGAAAATCAGTTATATTTTATTTTTCTATGTAATGACCATCAAGTTTGATATACTTTTGCAATCCTCCATTCAAAGCATTTAGAACAGAAAATGTTTTTATTGTCAAAATATGCATCTACTGCTGTTACGACTTCGTCGTTTGTCGAAAATCTTAGAACTCCCATGTGCCTTTTTCGGAGGGAACAGAAAGAAGTCTGGTAGTGCCAGATCAGGTGAATAAGCGGACGCGGAAATAGTTTCAATCACAATTATGGATGGATTTCAGCCATTGATTGCACAGACGTGTAAACAAGGGCATTATCTATATGATAGAGGACTTTTCTTAGCACTCCTGGACGTTTTTTTTTCTCCCTCGTAAGCGATGTAGTAAGACACAGTTACAGTAATCAGAGTTTACAGTCTGACCCCTTTCATGATAATGAATCATAATCACATCCTTCAAGTCCCAGAATACTGAAGCCATTACCTTTAATTTATATTATTTCAATATTACAATTATTATTATGCCGCGATGTCGTGTCATTACTCTTACTCATTTTATATTTATTGTAAGTTCAATAGTTATCGAGTTTTCATGATTGATGAATAAACATGTTTTTGTTTACGTACATCAGATTTTATGCACAGGAAAACAGAAGGATATTTATAGGAATTTGCATTATTATGGCGAGTCAAACAAAAAAAGTAATCAAGAAATTTTTGGCCGTTTTTCATATTCAAAAGTCAATGGCCGTTTATATCTTTGCATTTGCAATAGACTTTATACAATGTATAATCATCTTCTTTCAGGTATCAGCAATAGCAGTCCCCAATGAGATGGAGAAAGTATCCATACTGCGCCCCAAAACGTATAAAGTGGTACATCCAAATAAATCTGGCAGGTATGTTGTTTAAACTTCGTGAATTCACGTTTGTAATTACATTTCCGCCATTTAAAGACACACGAAAATTGGAATAAAATTATTTTTGAATTTTAACCAAGTCCGATAAAGTGTATGTATAAGATAAATGTATAATATACAAAAGCAACTCAATAATGCTGTGATACTTGCTAAGAAAATTGTAATAATGCTTTGTCAAACTAGCCTGGGTTACTAAGCCTGTTAAGTAATTGCCTGCACTGCTAAGTAAATACGGCGGTGACGTTATGGCGACAGGAATAGATTTTGTACACATCGTCCCTGTCTTGGAGTTACAAATAAAACTAGTCCTCTAACCTCTTACTATATGAGTGATATGTACTTTTCTATTTTACATATACAATATATATTTAATAATACACGTTGTCTGTCCGCGATGGAATCTTAACTACATAACCGATTTCAAAGTTGCACACCGTGTGCAGTTTGATCCTACTTGAAAGATAAGGTAGCTTATTACATCTCAATTTATGATCAAAAAATTCCCATCCGACCGAAGTCGGAACAGGTAGCTAGTTTCCATATATAAAAAAAAATTACACAGTTCAATAACCACGAGGGGTAATCGGTCTTTTGATTGGTTACAAAAGATAATTTTAAAGACTTATGTTTTTAAACATTCGTCCATTTTTAAAGTAAGAAAATGCAAATCAGCAAGCGATCACTAGTAAGTGATCACCGCCGCCTAAAAACATGCAACATCAGCGATCTACGAGTACTGATCCGACCTTTACATTTAAGAAATAAGTTAATCAGCTTTTTTCTTAAAAAACTTTAAAAATGACGTTGCTCGTTGTTGCCCGGTTGGCGATAATAGGTAGTAGGTATTGTGTGACTCTTCTTATCTTCAGCTTATCGTAGGTACCTCTGCCTACACCGTTGCGAATACTGGCGTGAAGATACTTTTTGCCGAATGTAAATACTTCGAGTTTTTAACATGTGATGATTTTTTTGACAGAATGTTCGGTACTCCTCTATGTCGGTTCTGGGTTCGAGGCCGTTGGCGGGGTGGTGACGCGGAAGAATTGCGAACGTTCTTGTGTCTGGCGCTACCGGCGGGCAATTTTCCCGCTTCTACGCCAGTACCAGTGAGGTTAGGCAAAGTGCCATTAAGAAAAGCGATTGCTCTCCGCGATGCGAATAACGAATCGGTAAGTGTACGTACATAAAATCAGGTAACTGCAGTTTACAACTTGGTCCAACGACGAATTGTTTAATTTTTTTTTCCCGCGATAAGTACTCATCACTATATATTACTATTCCCATTTAATGGTTGTAGAAGTTGGTACGCCAACTTACGATCCCAGCCTCATTTTGCAATTATTGCATTTATGTATTTATGTATTGCATATATAAATTAATGGTGCCCAATAAAGTCATTGGCGTTTAAAACATTGTTTTACTATGTAATTTGATTTTTGTAATTACTTAATCCGTACTTTATTATTTTCTGTATTAGATTTATTTAGCGTAAACGCCTGACTCCGCCGACTAACGGCCTAACGCCGCGAGCCTAACGGTTCGATTCCCGACAGGTGCAGACATTTGTGCGGATAAAGTTCTGAGTTTTGGGTCATTATTAAATATAATCTAACGTACTAGTATCGTTGATTAGTAGCTATAATACTTACATATGCAATACTTATTGCTTACTTTAGGGTTAGATTCAATTTGTGTAATTTTTCCAGAGATTTTTTATTTCATTAATTGTTTTGTGTACTGCAGTTCCATTCTTTTTCAGATACCAGTGGTGGTTACGCAACTACACCACGAGGGCCGCTGGGTGATCACAGTCGGCGAGGACCCTTGTCCACAGTTCTTGGTGCTTAACCGAACATCAGCCTGTCTGGCGATAGCGCAACCTAACACACCCAACGACGACCACAGTGGCTCAATCGTACAGGTGATACAAACCAGCGAATTCATAAAAAGTTATCCGCTACTGCGCAAAACATGATGAAGATATTTCGCAACCTAGCCACTTTTCTAACATTTGACTTCAAATATAACTTTTTTTTTTGAAATATGAATTTTCGCCGTGATGGTATGGGTCCCCTGTTTATAACAGACCATCTGCCTCTGCCTAGCAGCTGGTAAGAGGCGAGAATAGGCTTAAGTGAATCATTACTAACTAGACCACTGATGGTAGAGTGCGATGCAGCAACTTGCACGGATCCACCGCCTTAACTATTCCTACTGCCGATAACGACATTGTCATGTTCCAGTCCCGAGGTTAAAGTAGCCGTTAGACTTGCACAGTAGTCGTACATCTCAGCGATGCACCTACAATATGTATGGAGTTCACCATCAGGAGAGCTTTGTGCTTGTTCTGACTTGTCACATAAAACAAATAAATGAGTATGACTGATATGACATGACTGCTGTCCAAAGTCGAAATATTCCTATACAAAATATGGTTGTAGGTTGTAGAGGAATGTGCTGGCGCCCGTTGGTGTTGTGTAGTAGAAGCTGGTGCTCTGACACACTACACGACGCCCGCCCATTGTCTGCGGTATCCGCCGCCCACACATCCCACTCCACCTCAGATACCGTTCCTCACAGTTGGTTTTGGAAAAGGTAATTATGGTTACTCGTATCAAATAATGAAATCATTATTAAGTACTAGCTGTTTACCTGCAAGTTTGACAGCTTAGAAAGTAGCAATTTTCATACAAACTTTTATCCCCGATTATAGTTAGCAGCCTATAGTTAAACTCGCGCTTTCATTCAAAATGTGTTACAAATTACAAACTTCATCAAAATCGGTCTAGCGGCTTAGCTGTATAATCGTTATAGATAGACAGAGTTCCGCATTAATAAAATAAGTATAAATTCGAATCATCCAATAAGATATTGTACCTACCCTTAGCATGAAAATTTTGTGTCTTCGAATTATTTCAATCGACGACACAAAATCTTCATGCTAAGGGTCGTTAATAATAAAATCTACAAATAAGTTATGAACGATTAACATCTCTAGAAATCTCGAAAAGCGATTTCGAACATTACATCTTAAGGTTTCGAGTACACCACAGAAAATGAACACAGAAAATGAACAAAATGGAACTACTTATCAGAAGTACTGAAGTTAGGTTAAGTTTGAACTGGTGATTAGATTAGATACTAATGTTATGGTTGGTGTATATTTCTTGGGTATTCAGTTTTAATAAACCGTGGGTTTGTATCAAATTCTATCAAGCTTAATTTATATAGTGTTTATTTTTTAACATTAAAACTAAAACAACTCACGCAGATGAAAGCAACCCGGAATGGTGTCCGCCAATAGCGATCACCGATGGCGAGCAATTGCTGCAACTGTCGGGCGGAGTTACAATAAAAGTGCGCGTGCGCACGCACCCGCATTCAACTCTCATAGAATTGCAGGATGTCGATCAAGTAAGATTTCTTATTTCTAAAACTTTTTTTATTATTTTATTATTTACTGTTTCCAACTTTACCAGAATTCTAATGTCTATTTAACATATTGTTGGTACTGCGTTGGTAAAAGTCAGTACTTGCATTGGACGCGTTCTGGTTTCGAGATGATAAACTTAGTCGTGATGCTAATAATATCAGCCTTATTTCATCATTATCCCATTTGAAAAAATGTAGAAAGGTATTCTATAAAAAATACATATTTTTACATTTACGTTTTACGTGCAGTTTTTTGTTATGTATGTCAAATGTACTTTCCCTTAATACCAGTTCAGCTTAACGTGGACCACTTTGTTTATCCCACATTTTTTTATATTACAGCATGACATTTCTGCGAGCGACATTCGAAGGCGTTTACTAGGGCCATTTTCTGATGACCGTCTAGTACAAGTAAGTAATTATCAATTACCTAATAATAATCCTATCTTTTATTCTGACTTCACAGTTTTGTGATTAACATATTTGTAATTAAAACGTTTTTAAAATGTATGTTGAAATGGTGTGAAATGGAAGATATTTATATAGGAATTCCTATATTATTATCTCCTGTTGTTATAACTTGTGAGACATTTAATCATATATTCTGAAAAAATAAACTGTAAATATGTACTATCATTCATACCTTTCTGTCGGTTCTTTATAATGTCGATTGCGACTAGTCAAACCATCCATTTATATTACACTTTGTAATAATTTGTAATGTAGAGAAACTTGAAAATAAATCTGTGTGCGTGCGTGCGCGTGTGTGCGCGCGCGTGTGTGCCTGAGTGCGTGCGTGCAGATGTGTGCATGTGTGTGCGTGTATGGGTGTGATTAGTTACATGTCATTTTATATGAGCTGTTTTTGCGTGATCCATGTTTAAAGTAGATGTTTTGTTAGTCGTTTTACTTTTGTTGCTTTTAAATTTTTAAGCTCTCCGTGCTCTTTCTAGACCAACGAAAATTGATTTAGCTGAGCGACTCCAAGCCGTTCATTTCATTTCATTTTTAATATATTTTACAGAAACAAGACGAGAATTCAGATAATGTTCTGAGACGTACTAGTGCTGATGAAAATCGTAAGTATATATCATCTATGAATTTTCAAACATATTAAATCACATAGACCATAATTACTTTTAATCATTTTTTAGTTTTGGACCCCACCATTTCACAAGAGTCGTATGTATCCAATAAGTCGACAGAAACTCAAACGATGCCCTTAATAATCAGACCTGTTTCTAATGTGAGTACTTTTGATACATTTACGGCAGCACTCGGGGACGTTAATTAAAATCAAATCAATCATTTAATCACAATTTGTACAGAAAATGTCAACTTAATGACTGATTAAAATATAATTTACGTCTCTAAGTGCGGCCCATGATATTCCGATTGTTTCTTATTTTTATTGACTCGTACACTAACACATTTTGGTAATATATCTTAGTAATATAAATCCTTAAAAGCCTACAAAAATGAAAAGCTAAGTATAATGATGCGAAACAGCAGCAAAAGACAGCTCGTAGGAGCCGAGCATAGGTTAAATGAGTCCTTACCAACATGACCAAATGTGGCTGAGTGCTTTGCCTTACCCAGTAGTTATCTTGCCCAGGTAGAATCCATATATATGCCTGCCGCCATTACAATATGAATTTGGTAGTATCGTTTGCAAGTCACATAGCGACTCACCTACAACATTGATGTATATATTTTATATACTGTGTATAGAACTGTCAGGAGATGATCTTTTCTCACTTTAAATAATGATCTCTTACACGAGAACATAGAACATATTTATTGCTTAAGTTTTTCTACTGTCTTTTACTATAAAAAGCATATATTCCTTCTTGCCTTACATAATTCCAAATCATTCAGTTCAGGGAAGAATAATTGTGTCTTGTCAGATAAAATAAATATAATTTTAAGATGAACAATAAATTAACCGAATAAAAATTGTTACCTAATTCACGTTTTCGGACAACAATGTCAAACGAAACGGTTTCTTAAATAAACATTAGCTAGAAACTACTCAGAATTTAGGTCACAGCTAATAATTAAATTAATGTATCATATAAATCTAGACAAAGAAGTCAATTTGTTTTTTTTTTTGTATACTGTTAATTAGACGGCGGAAGAAGAAAAAGATTTTGAGAAAATAGTTCCAGGGACGAGAGGAGATGTTGTGCTAATGGCTGAAGTTGATAACACATTTAGAGTATCCGCTTTGGCTGATTTATCTGATCAAGCCCACAAAGATATTACAGGTATGTTAACTTAAAAAATTAAAAAAGGTTTTTGTTTGAGAATTTAAAAATAATAATAATTTGTCAAGACACTCGCTTTTGTGGTCTAGCGATTAAGGTGTTGGACTTGATTTCACGAGGTTCCGGTCCCGATCCCAGGTTCAGGCAACAAAAAGAAAATGTGGTTTTTTCAATTTTCTTATTAAACAAAATGTTGCTCGGGATTTTAGATGTGCCCGGTTGTGATTGGTTGACTAGCCACCACATTGTGCTACTTATTGACGTCAAATGACGTGTTTTATATTTGCTATCTCCAGTGACCAACATAAATACAAAGGAGACAGCAAATATAGAACACGTCATTTGACAGCTAATTGATGTACACTTTATCCAGTGATCATCACTAAAAAGATACGCAATCAGCCCCTGTCTCTGCCTACCTCTTCGGAGATATGGGTGTAAAGATACTTTTTTTTTTTATCAAGGAACTAAGAAAATCTATAATCATTCATGTTATTGTATTAGAAAAATAAATATTTATGAATGTGTAAAAAGTATAAATTTATTGTTAAGAAACTTTGTATGTGAAAAACTAAAAAAGTGTAACATCCTAATTAAAGGTTAACACCATTAACATCTTTGGTGTAATTCTTTAAACCCGTTTTCATCTTGCTGTTTGTAAAAAACATTGATACATATTATTTTTTTGTAAATGTAAAGCTTAGATAGTATAGGCATAAAGGGGAGTAAAAAAGTGATTGTACTAGTATTTCTATGTTAAACCTAAGTTTTGTTTTTAGATTTTTATTTAACGCTAACATCATATTTTAAAATAGATGCGAAAAGTGCTGTCACTGTAGCACGAAGAGAATCAGAGATGTCGGAAAAATCCGTCTTTTTGAAAACCGCCCTAACTAGAGGTTATAAAATCTTATCAGTATAATGTCAACACTATTATCAAAACTCATGTAATTAGATATTAACATTAACGTCAAGTTTAGTTTTGCTGTTTTAGTTAGAGCTAGATATATATAGTATTGGCGAAAGTGAAAATATTTATCAGAATATAATACTTTGTAAGCAAAACCACATATTTCATTACATGAACTTTATTAATATGTAATAAGTTGCCTCTGTGGTCTAGCGGTCCGGGTGTTGGACTTGACTGCATGAGGTCTCGGGTTCGAATCCCGGGTCGGCCAACAAAAAGAAAATTAGATTTTTCCAATTCTCTAATAACAAAAAAAATTTTGGTCGGGATTGGAAATGTTCCCGGTTGGCGATAGGCTTGCCACCTATCACATTATGGGACTTCTTCTTCGGCTAGTCGTGGGTGCCCTGGTTGTGCCTCTGCCTACCTCTTCGGGGATATGGGCGTGAAGAAGATACTTTAGATTTTCGTAATAAGAAGTTGACAAATATTGTACTTACTTTGCCCATTCAATAAAAAAATAGTTTTACTTTGTTTTCGAAAACATCTGAAACCATGAGTATTGTGAACACGTCTTATGATTGTTAATATGAAGATTTTATATCAATTTCTATTCGATATTAGTTTGAAATTGAAGTTCAGTTCGGGTCTTTTTCACTACAAAAGTAGGAAATTTGTAGATACTATTTATTGTCTCACTATTTAATAAATTGTCAAAACTAATTAGAATACACTAAAATATTGTAAACTCCTAGTTTTTATTAAAATAGCAAAAGAGACCTTAATTTTTCTATTACATTTGCATAGTGTATAAGACTGCATTATAATTTTATTTAGTAGTAGTATACAGATTTTTATTCAGATTAACATCACTTTAGTTCAAACTCTTGTAGAAGATAGGAAATCAAATTTTATTTATTCTGTGAAACATTTTTATGCAAACCATAATGTTATGTTTATATAATATTTTGTTTATGTGTTTTGAAATTTTGAAAGTAATAGTGTTTCGTTTGTACATAGGTTTAATTTATTTGCAACTATGTATGTTATTTTAGAATGGTCCAATTCAAGTAAAATGAGGCCAGAAAATGAGCGAGTCCGCTGTGTGATCGGCAGTATAGCAGTGACTCTAGCTGCTTCAGCAGATACTACACCTCTTCTAGCGTTGCATCTTCAAAGATTATCTTTGTCAATACGAGCTGATTCCAGGGTAAGATATCATAATATGAGTTTATTGAATTTTATTTTTATTGAATTTATTTTGTTGATTATTATTGTTTATTGAATTAAAAAACAAGTGATACAAAATATTACCATTTTTTTCATCTAAATGTTGGTAAATTTAACTGGGTGTGTATTACAAAAATAATAAATTTCGCTGTGTTTGTTTTTCTTTGGCAATACAATCTCGTCAGTTAATATTTATTCCCTTCGAACAGAAAACTTCAACAGTATTGTCAATACTTGACGTCCAAATAGACAACGCACAGTATGAATCTGGCCAATACGACTTCGCTGTAGTGGCCACGACACGGGCGGAACCGCTGGAGAACGATCGGTGGCCGCCGCTGTGGGGGATGTCTTACGACATATTTTCAACTCGTTCCAACGAAGCCAGATTATTGTTAAACCTGTGTCACGATAAATGGACTATCGCCACGTATAATTACCAAGGTATTTACTTAATTTTTTTATATTTTGATATCGTATATAGTTGTATACCTTATGAAGAAAACGCCACTAGGCCAACGAGGGTAGGCATTCTTGTGATGAACTTTTAGGTGTCTGCAATTCTGGGTCTGGATGTTTATCAAATTTAATCTGGTATATATTTAAACTAGCTCTCCCGGCTAACTTAGTCCCACCCGTTCTGTTTGTATGGAAAAATTTAAAATGTTGTTTTCCCAAGTTTCATCCCGGTTTTTTCTTTTTTCTTATCTTTTAAACCTTCCCTGGACTTCCTCCAACATTTCAAAACCAAAATTAGCCAAACTGATCCTGTTGTTCTTAGTTTTAGCTAGAGTAACGAACAGCAATTGATTTTTATATTATATGTAAGAGATATTTCGATATATTTGAATAGTTAAATAACGCCCTTAACACAATCATATAATTTGCTTTCTTTTATGTTTAGATTTGATTTGTGTAATTTGTCCAGGGAAATTTATTACATACTATTATATCACACGTCTGTAGACGGCGTTAATGTTCAAAATAAGTAATAATCATGCCTGTAATATGTAATGTCAAATCTATTGCCGACTACAACCTTTAAAATTTTACAGGCGGCACGAATCATCATAGTTATTTATATTTCGTTAAGCAAATAGTGACGTCGCAGTTGAATGACAGAATTTTACTATCAACCCCCCACGAAATAAGAAGTTTCAAGCGTAACGTGTCCATGTGTTGTGTGTTGATCTCTCTGCCTGTGGCATCATAGCTTATGAATGAATACATCGATTTCACTGCGGCTTTTTGTAGTGAAAATTTTTCTTGTTCTCAACAACCACAAACATTGCATTTACCACATAAAATATAGTACTTTTATACTGATAGGTGATCTTTAATCACCTAATTCGTGCAAAGCTGTTCACTAATTTCATAACTTCAAAAATAAAATTCAAGTTCAAGTTTCATAAATTCAAGTTTTCATTTCCGCGGGCACTCCCGAAGTGCAACCCGTTGAATTATTTTTTTTCTGGTTGAAATGTGACATGATCAAAATAGTTCTTAGCTACATTACGTATATGTTTTGTCGGGGGTTAATGAATATTTTTAACTTTCGGGTTATACAGGATGACTGGTGAGATACCTTCAATATTTGAGGACGTGATAGTATGCGAACATATATCATGAAATAAAATAACATAAAAACGAAATATTAAATAACTTCTTAGTAAACTTCGTACACAGTACACCGAGAGTCCAGTATTTAACTGCGGAATAATTGGACACCGCGCGGACACCGCGGTAGCGGCGGCGTGTCGTGTGTCGCGCCGCACGTGACGGAGTATAATATCCAAATTTCACTTATTTTTAGAGATATTTCGATAAAAAATTAAGCTTCTATTTTTTTATATCAAGTTAACGAGAATCGAGTACCGAGTACTCTCCATAAGTATTGAAGGTATCTCACCAGTCAGTCTGTATATTATGTTTTAATTAGGTGGAAGCGTTGCTTGTTTGATGACGTCATCATTTTCTAAAATCCAAAGAACTGTAAATATAAATGTTAAAACACTCTCTACAACTATACAACTCGTTCTCGTCATCTCTGTAGGTCCGCTGAAATGCAACCCCTCTTCCGGTGCATTCGCCGAAAGTGCTCAGTAACAAAAGCGTCTTTGTTACCGTTATAAATCTTGTCTTTTATCTACATAAAAATATTAAATAAATGAAAAATTTAAATAACGAATGACTACATAGCGCGAGGTGCACAGTTAATCCGTACGGATTATAGTTCAAGTAAGGTTTTCAGAAGATAAGGAGGCGTGATATGACTGGCCTGGCCTAAAGATGAAAACGAGTAGGCTTAAAGATAGAAAAAGTTACTAAATAATTATTGGGATTACCCTATTATTTACGAATAAAAAATAAGTAAGAATTCTGATACTACAGATCACTTTTACTGTTAAAAAAAAAACAGACAGCTAATGTAAAAAAATATATAGAACACAGATATTAATACAACATAACCGACTCTAGCGGCAGTAACAAAAAACATGTTGGCATAATACAATTTATAACTTAACAATCTTAACACAAAGTCTTAGCACAAGTGCCTGATTTTATAGTTTAATATTATGGAGGGTTACTTTTTTCATATTTATAATGCAGCTTCTACTTTATTATTTTTACTTTCAGAGTTAACGGAAGTGGAACTGAGATTGGGTCCTCTGGCCCTGTATGTAGAGGACGCGTTTGTGACCGATGCTGTGAAATTGTTTCGACTGGCCATTCCCCGCACAGCTTTGTCATCTGAAGATGTCGCTTCGGCCGAGTCCAATTCCTTACAGTATCCTTTGAGGTTACAAAAGTTGCATTTACACTCTTTGGATTTAACGCTCACTTTACACACCGCTGTGAGTATTTACAATTTATGTCTAGGTATATTAAATATTTTATAAAAAAAATAATTAGTATGATGGTAGATTAGTTATGAAATCATGCTGGCATTTTGAGTTTTTTTACTGCGTATTCTACATATTTTTAAGCAAAAATTATATTTTTTTAGGTGCGTATGTATATAGCGCTGGACCAAAGTCCGCTGCGGCTAAGCGCGTTTCAGTTGCAAGATGTGATGACGTCTACTGAGCGATTGACCCACGCACTTACTGTGCATTATCTTTCTGCAGCTATTTTAGGAGCAGGTCAGTGAAATTATGATTTTACTATTGACCCGCCCACGATTTCAAAAATTCTGAAATGAAACGTTAATGGGGACGTTTTATAAAATACTAACTGCGCCCCGCGGTTTCACCCGCGTAAGTCCCAATCCCGTGGGAACTCCGGGATAAAAAGTAGCCTATATGTTATTCTGGGTCTTCAGCTACCTACATACCAAATTTCATCGTAATCGGCTTTGTAGTATTTGCGTGAAAGAGTAACAAACATCCATACATCCATACATACAAACTTTCGCATTTATAATATTAATAGGATGTAAACTTTCTCAAATGTTGATAGACTTTACAAGGTTTTTTATAATTGATTTCGCAGCACATCAGAAGGTTTATTCTCGGATCTCAATCACATACAAATTAGAAATAGCATTTGGTTTTGTGTCATTTTGTGCACTTGAACACAATGTTAGCGAATTATTAACATTGTGTTTATATGAACAGGGTAATGAATGTTAAGGAAGTCAGACATGTTTGTCAGGATCGTGAGGTCTGGCATTCGATACTTTCAGCTTACCTCGTAAGGGACTTGGCGTGAAGATATGTATGTATGTAATAACATTTAGTTTGAAAAATGTTGGATGAACACGATATAATAATGGTTTTTATATTATTAACTAAATGTTAATAATTTGTAAGTATTATGTTCAAGATTAATAATTAACAAAACCCTGATTTCAATTTGCATGGAATCGAGCTTTAAGAGTAACTATAGTTTTAAGTTAGAATTTTGAAGAATTTAAATGTTCAAAAGCGTCATATGTTAAATTAATTGTAGCGTATATCGATAAAAGTGGCGACGTACGATAGGCGTAATTTAAGATGGTTTAATTATTGGGTAATTCATGTATTATTTTTTTAGTTTTCGAAAAATTGTCTCAATATTGGACAATGAATAGTATGTTAATTTTCTTGTATTTGTTTTCTGTGGGATAAATAAATAACTTGAACTGAAATAATTAATTGGCCATATTTTTAATGTTTTGTTTTTTTTTATTTTGTATGACATTTTGCTAAAACAAAATTGTGACATCAGATTACAATATTAGGCTGACGATAGATTCTATTCCAACATACCGCCTCGTTGGTCGAGTGGCTAACGTACACGCCTAACTACATCGACCAAATGCGAGGCTCGGGTTCGATTCCATACGGGGGCAGGCATTTGTGTGATGAACATTTAGATGTCTGCATTTCCGGGTCTGGGTGTTTATTAAATATATTCTGGTATCTATTTAAGTATTTCTATGTATTAGTATCGTTGACTAACACCCATAACACAAGCATATAATTTGCTTACTTTGGGGTTAGATTCAATTCGTGTGATTTGTCCAAGGATATTTATTTATTTATTTATTTATTTATTTATACAGTTATACGGGTATAATAACTTTATATTATGTAGTTGTATCGGTGTCTGCTAACTTCGCCCTTGGGTCATTTAAAAATGATCATAATCACAAAATTATTATCCAATGTATAATAGTTGTCAATAATGTTGTTTGGGTCCAGGATGGGTAGTAGGTGGTCTAGAGTTGCTGGGCGCCCCGGGGGCGCTGGCGGCACGTGTGGGCGGGGCGAGCGGAGGCGTGCGGGGTGTAGCGTCGGCAGCGGCAGCGGCGTTGTTGCGGTCGCTCAGTGCGTGCGCCGGCTCGCTTGCCAGGAACCTCGACCTGCTTGCAGGTGACGAGGAACACGCACGGAGAGCTGCTGCTGCCAGGTATGTTTTTAGACCACCAAGAAGTATTCTGATAAAGAGTTACTTATCCCCTTTTTTATGAAGTCTGAAAGGCAGACCAAGCAGACACATCCCCTGATATATATTCACTCATAACGTCGTGTATTAAATTCTTTTAGTTTGAAAATATCATTTCATAGTTGTAATGAACAAAAGTAAATTTTTTTTGCAATTTTATCAACACCTTGGAGAAAAAATACTGAATTAATTTATTTTATTATTAAAATTCTACAACAAAGAATATTTTCTAATTAAAAATAATATGATCTTAATTAATGTTCACTAAAATTTCATATAACATTAGTTTCAAGGACAAAATGCTTTGTCGCAAAACCGAGATGTATTAGTAACCAAAATCTAAATTTTACAGACGACGTCCTCCTTCAAGTCTTCTTGCTGGTTTAGTTGCTGGAGTTACTAATTTTGCAATCAATATACTCGGTAAGATATTTTTTAAATTATACCTAAGTTTTTTAACTTATATAATTAAATATCTTGACAATTTATAGAAATTAATTTGTTATTAACTTCAGCGAAAGGAGTTTCTATGTAAAAATTGATTTATATCTCTATGGGCATAAAAATATTCTGAGCCCTTGCCATGAGTTTACGGCTTGTCAAGTTTACTATACTCTATACTCGTCTCTGTAAATTATTTGTATTAAAACTTTGAACAGCGCCTCTATCGGTAACTAAGAGAAACACATTTTTAGACCAAAAGTGTCATAGATTTCGACACGTAACTTACCGAACGTAATCTATACCAACTCATGGTAAAGGCTCTGATGATCGTAACATTACGTTGCCAATCTGTCATAGAAATCTAGTGCACAAGTGAAATCGTTTAATAAACGATATATAGAGTAAAACAATTCCTTAGCTAATTTTATTAGCTTGTAGCTTTATTAATTAATACTTTGTATTTAAAACTATTGCAATTTCACTAGTAAATTTTAAGATAAAATTAAATAAGATTCTTTTTAAATATTAAGACTCTTCTTTGATAATAGTTAATCATTTTTTTAAATATATGTTTTCTTTTTATGCAAATGAATTTGCAGACTTTTACTTTTTTATTCTCATAAGGTGCGGTCGGTGGGTTGGCTCATCACCCGTTGGTGGGTGTGGCGGTCGGAGAGACGGAGAGCAGCGCCGCCGCCCTGAGGAGAGGATTGTTGGGAGCCATCACGAAACCGCTCAGCGCCACTGCAGACCTGGTGGCTTACGCTGGTCAAGGTCTGCTCACACAAACCGGCTGGGATCCCGTACCTCAAGTATGTTGTATTTTTACATTACTTGATATTTTTGCTGTTATTATATTATGACCGTATATTTATTGTACAAATAAATAAGCTATCTTCACACGGTTTCATCAATTTAGTAAAAGCCGATACGCAAAAGGTGATAATCATCTGCAGCAGCTTGTCTGTAATAGTTCCTTCGCCTTATCTATTCCTGTCGTTTTAACGTAAGTGTTCTCTATTGTCTGTTCCATACTGGAGTACACTCCTGTAGGGTAAATTGTATAGGTGCACACGTGAACTAAATTTTCAGTCTGAAAAGATTGACGCCCCAGTGACATCTTTTGTTTAACTATCATAAGATTTTTAAAGTTATTGTTGTTATTTTTTAGGTAAATGATTTTTTTGACGTGGCAACGTCTTAAGTTAGGTTGCGGCTTGGGAGTCACTCATGAAAAAGTGTAACGCCCGGTAACGTTACGATGAGTCACCGAACGAGAGAGAGGCCCGCCGGACGGGCGAATGCCTTGCGTCTCTCTCCCACTCTTTAATAATATTCATATCAATAAATATTCTACCGAGAAAAAGACGTTGTCACGTAAAATCTTCGCTCGTAAAACCGACTTTACAGGCAACCATTTTTTTTAAAGTCTGAATTCTCACTCCAATAATTTCGAATCAAAAAAAATTTAATATGAATCACAAATAATAAGACATTGTTTGTTACAAAGTTGGGTTCACCGCAAGGACTGTTATAGCGGTATTTAACAATTGACGGGAAAAAATACCGAAAATACTCATGAGCAATTCTATATTATACCGTTTTATTGTTCCTCGAAAAGTTTTTTTCTTTTTGCTAAAAATCATATTAAAAGATTTTACCCTTACGTTGTCTTATTATAATATAAAAATTAATTGCTAAATATGTTGCTAAGCGCACAACTTTCGAACGACTGGACCGATTGGGCTAATTCATTTTATATTGTGTTAGCTGTTGTTAGGACAAGGTTCTCATGAAGAGAAAAACCGAGAAAATTGCAGGGAAAACATTTTTTTTTTCACACAAATTGAACGCGTGGAACAAAGTTCGCCGAGACAGCTAGTTACTGTTAAGAAATATTATTCTCATGTTTGTTA
The DNA here is from genome assembly GCA_002245505.1 of Calephelis nemesis. Classification (NCBI taxonomy): domain Eukaryota; kingdom Metazoa; phylum Arthropoda; class Insecta; order Lepidoptera; family Riodinidae; genus Calephelis; species Calephelis nemesis. The sequence continues at coordinate 700,094 of NJDD01000463.1, forward strand.
GTAAAATTTGATAAATACTTACTAACCTCTTCCTAGCCGCGTGCCAGTGCGCCGCTCGCTGTGGACCAGTGGAAGGGGGGCTGGGCCCAGGACTGCGTGCGGTGGACCTTCCGTCTGGCGGACCTCACCGCTATCGCCGGCTTCGAGGCGCTACTCAACGACGCTCCTTTACAATTGCTAATCACACATAAGGTAAACACCATGGCATCGCTCGAAGGTTGAGCTGTTAAAAGTGTTGACATTGTAAATTCAAACCATTTCTGAAACCTTATTAAGTATCTTTACGCCCATATATCTGAAGACGTAGGCCACTTATCACAATGCGATAAGTGGCAAGCCTATCGCCAAACGGGCACATAACCAATCCCAAGGTTACTTTAAACTATGTTAATATTTAAAATGATTAATGTAAAATTTAAAATATGTTGATGTCTTTTATTAGAAAATTAAAAGTCAAGTCCAACAACTGGACCTCTAGACCACAAAAGCTATACCTTTCTTTACGTACCTAGTTACATATAATTCCCAAAATGACGATCTTTGACATAATTTTTTAGATGGTTACAAACGAGGGAGTATAGAGAAAGAAGAGTGAGGTATAAATTGCATACTACAAATGTTTTGACGGAGTATTGATTTCTAAAAAAATTTATTTTATGCATTTATTGTAATCATACAAAATTTTGCATAAAATAAAAGTGAAGATACTTTTATTTTATGCAAAATTTTGTATGATTACCATTTTGTCAGTGAAATGGTTACATGTATGGATACTTTATAATTCACGGATACATATTATATGGATGGAAGCAGTAGTGAGGCAACCCACAAGAAGTAAAAAAATGAAAATAAATATATTGTGAAATTTTATAATGCATTAAACGTTAAACAGAAGAGTTTAAAATCTTTGTTTTTGTCACGCAAATTGAAAAAGGATGAGAAATATGTATTGTTTAATAAAAAAAATAGATAAAATGATTAGTTACCAATTTGACTTTTTGCAGGTTGTCACACTATTGCTAATCAGCATTCTTATAGCAATCAAAAATATCATAATGTACTTGATATCTTATACGAGTTTACAAACCTAACGTTTAATGTGTTTCACTAGTTCCTTGTCGTTGCTGAACCTGAGACCGCGCGTATTGTAGAAATGATTGACTTCAAGTTCTGCACGCTGGGACCACTGACAGGACAAATCATCGTGGTATGGAAAATCAGCATGTTATAGTTTCTTTTTTAATTTTCAAGTAAATTCACGAACAGAAATCAATCCGTCTTACTACAAAAGTTTAAGTCATCGATTAGTTTTTAGTCAAAAGTTTTAGTAAGTTTTTAGACATGTCAAAATTGTGATGTTTTCAATCAACTATTTGAGATTGACAGATCAAACATCTGTAGAAGTGTCGTGTACAGATTAATCTGACAGCAATAAATTGTCTCTTTCTATTACTTTCGTAGGAAGAAGATAACGACAAATGACCACCATTGTCAAGGAAGTTGCAATACCTACTGTGTCTTGTAAATAAACTTATTTAAGTGAAAAATTATAGAAATCAAGATTCAAACCGGCTTCGTATAAAGACGTTTAAACACTCGTCGACATCTTACATGTTTACTAAACACTGTCTAAACAGGATTCTTAACCAAAAAGATGTTGTCAAGACATCCACGTGAGGCATCTTATTGGTTGGATGTCAACTTTAGACAGTGTTTAATTAAACGGGCGTCGATTGTTTTGTGAAAAGGCGAAAAAATGTCTAGTTCGCAATTTAAAAGGGTATAAGTAAATAACTAACTTTTCACGAGTTTACTAAAATCACAATCACAAATAAAACAAAAAGTATTTTCGCATTAATTGGTAAGTACATACGTGTATAACAGTTAGTGGTGGGTACAGGATTAAAACACATACAGGGAGATAGATTTTATTACAAACATAAACAAATCCATAAGACTATAAGGCTACGAATACATGGAGATAGTATTATAGTGTCACATAATGGAGACTGTACAGTAGTATAGTTCATTTTTCATAATTCACAAATTTAAAGAACACATTATAGTTAAACGTTATTCTAAAAAGAATACAAGCTCATTTCACCTTTCTATTATTTCATCTCTTTTATTATTAACAATGTGTGTTATCGTTCAATTCTTAATATACCTAAAGCTGGTAGACGATACTCTTAAAACATTAAACTAAAATAACCAATGGATGTAATAGAAATGGACGAAATAGAAATGTGACGGCATTTTTTTCATATGTCCTTACAGAAATTTCAGTTAAAAAAAACTGCACTAATGTGCAGACTGTATGTACATAGTAAATGTTTTTTTTTTAATTTTTCACTCTTGTTTTAGAAGTTAGAAAGGGAAGATAGAAGAGATTTGCATAAAAGTGTGAGGGGGGATGGTAGCCATCTAGCTGAGCATTTAAACTCGCATTTTTTGTACCATCATATTTTTGAGGGTCGCAGAAATTGTGACTGAGTATCAAAACACTCAGTCACGCGGAGTAGAAGTAGCGGATTAAAAAAACTAATTTTACAGAAACATTTTTAGAACAGCCTCTTATTGATATTAAGAGAAAATATTCTGAATACATCAATATTATATTTAAAGATGCCATATTTATACACAACCTGCAAATACACTGAACACATGAAAGATTTAACTAATTTGCACTTTATTGAACAAACATTTTTTATCAGTCATTAAGTCTCTCATTGCTTTTAACTTTTCAGTACCTTTTCATAAATAAGATTTCAGCACACAAATTTGATGAAAAAAAATTAGTAACGAGTCGATAGTTACTAAACAATGTCTAAAATTAAATTCTCAACCAATAAAATACTGGCACGCCATCCACGTGTAGCGTTTTATTGGTCAAATTTATATGTCAATTTAAATAGTGTTCAATTAATCTAGCATCTATTTATAAGGCTGAACATATTTAAAGATTTTTTAAACAGTCTTTCATTAACTAAATGACACAGATCTGTGTTTTTATGTTAAAACTGAAATTCCAAATGACACTTAATGTAATGTACACAAATTTGAATTTTATTACAAAGTAGCGGCCCGCCCCGGCTTCGTACGGTTATGAAATATACATATAAACCTTCCTCTTCAATCACTTTATCCATTATCACCAAAATCCGTTGCGTAGTTTTAAAGATTTGAGCATACAAAGGGACGTGGGAACATAGGAAGCGAGTTTGTTTTATACTGTGTAGTGATATATAATTAATTCAGTCATGATAAATTAAGGCTGATAAGTATACCATTAATTCAGTTATAATAAATTAAAAATAATTGTGTATCGTTGTTTTAGTGATAATAAAGTAAATAAATAAAGTATGTTAACAAAAATAAATATATCCAAAATTATAAATGTATGCGGTTATTGATTTAATATGACTACTTTTAGGGTCTACCGATTAAAAATATAAACGAAACCGTTCCCTAAAGTGCCAATCATTTTTTTGCAGCTGTATGTTTCACAAAAGCGTTCTGCGAGACAGACAGAAGCTCGGGCTCACGTAGACGAAGACAACGAATACCAGGTATTTTTATATATAAGTACTTGCTTTACAAAAAATGTGTTGAGGTGTTATTTCAGAAATTGTTTGTTAAATTACTTTAACATTTATTTTTCGAAATTACGACCGAATTTTTGTTCCAAGATTTAACCTACACGCTTGATTCTATCGATCATTTGAAGGCTTGGGTTCGATTCCCGTAAAGGGTAGGTATTTGTGAGACGAAAGAGTTGAATATTTTTATTTGATTATATTACAATATAAAAATATATCTATGTTTTTGTAACTTCATCACGAGCATATGTTTTGTTTACTCTGGGGCTATTATAAACAAAACTGGTTACCAAAATAAATCAGGATCACTGAACTGTAGGGTTACTCTTGAATCTCGATATCATGCGAATTGGAAATTGATATCGTATATTATGTCATTTTAGGTACTTTTGAACTCAGTACTAGCGGATTATTAACATTGAACGCCTTGTTGGTCGAGTGGTTATGGTACACGCTTAACTGCACTGACCGACCGTGAGGCTCGAGTTCGATTCCCGACGGGGGCAGGCATTTGTGTGATGAACATTTAGATGTCTGCATTTCCGGGTCTGGGTGTTTATTAAATTTGATCTGGTATCTATGAAATAGAATGATTGACTAACACCCATAAGACAATCACTTAATTTTCTTATTTTGGGGTTAGATTCAATTTGTGTAATTTGTCTAGACACATTTATTTAATTTATTTAGTTACAAATAAATTTAACGAATCCGATAAAGTAATTACATTGTGCTATTAACTAAATAGTAATAATTCGCCAGTATTGTGTTCAAGAGAGCCTAAAATGACATACTCGTTTCCAATTTCAAATCAAGTCAAGAGTAACCCTACTGATCCTTATTTCGCTATTTGTACCGCACATACATGATATTGTTGTACAGATAAGCGCGGCGGCCATGGCCCGCGTGGCCCGGTACACCGGCGCCGAGGGCTCTACTAACAGCGAGGCCCGTGTCCTGTCCCTGCTGCCCCAGCCGGGCAGGTCGCACGCACTGTACGCGTTCCTCTCCGCCGTCCTTCATCACAACACGGACACACACTTCCCGTTACTATAAACTTTTTTCATAATAAAAATTGTACCTACCATATTTTTGAAGTGAAACTTCTTTAGAATCGTTGTGATTTCAAAACGGGTGCAACGGAAAAGCGACAGGTAAGAGACACATCTATATATATATATTCGTCTCATTCTTTTGCAGGTAAGAGACACAAATATATAGTCATCTCATTCTTTTTTTCGATTTACTCAAGTTTCACTTCTAAAGCGTGTGAATCGCACACACACCTTTTTTTATTATATTAAAACCCTCGTTAAACATTAAATCATTCAGTTACTCGATATTCTCTGTTTACCCTATCCTTTGCAGCGTGAATAAGCAAGCAAACCCTCTTTATTTACAACGTAACGCTGTCACTTAGCCAACTTTCATAACATAGGTTGTAATTGTGTTTTTTTCGCTAACTAAATTATTTGGAAATTTTTTTCCGTATTTTACAAAACATAATTAAAGCAATATTGACTTTTTAATAAAGATTTTGATTAGTTTAATAGGAATTGTGTCACAAACTTCACAATTATAAATCCAAATTGATGATATCTTCATTGGTTACTTTATAGTATTAGATTTACAGATATAAATATAAAAAGTTTATGTACATACATTATAGAATTCATTAAAAAAATGTTTTCATTAATCTATTTGTATATATCGTTATCAAGATAATCATTGGAAGGTATTAATAATGTGTTTTTTTTTGTATTATATTGATACATTTTATTGAGAAAATGACTGAATGTAATGTGTCAAATGTAATTTAAATCATTTCTAAAGGCTTCTTCCTCTTTTACTAACACATATCTTAAGAATTAATTCCTGGAATGGATGGAAGACTTATTTCGCGGTGACAATAAATTTGTATATAAAATATGTTTCGCAATATGACGCCCGTGTGCACATAGCCCAACTAATTTGGTCTATTCACTCCTTACTATCTGATTTCTAATGCGATTAATAGGCTAATGCCCAGTTCCTATAATAAACCAACCGAAATCGGAATGCTACCATTCGTAGATTGTGTAAACGTTATGCACTACCCGCGCATCTTGCTACTTGTGACGAACTTCCGTAGATTATGTTAGACTACGAGGTCTAACGTGTCAGATTCGTACAAAAAGCTAGACAATTCGTCCGTTAAGCTAGACTAGTCCGTAGACAAACATTTTTCTTGCATATAGGAACAGGGCACAAAAAATCATTGAGAAATGATACGTAACTGCTGTCATTTAATATACGTAAAAAAATATATCACCATCGGTACAATACAAAAAATACTACTAAAAAAGGTACTAATACAAAAAAAAGGTCATGAATGCACATGCATATTTATTAAAGACTTGAGTAAATGCGTAAAACGCTTTTTTTAATCCAGTATTAATTTTTGATAAAACTGTATCGTAGATAATGTACTTTCTAATTATTTGTAAATTTCATAAATAATATATTATAGTGCAGCTTCAAAAAAAATAATTTTTCTACTGCTTTCCCTCAATTTTTTATTCAGCTAAACAAGTAATAAGTATCAATTAAAAGAATTTTTAGGATAAAAGATTGTGTGTTTGAGTAAACATAAGAAAATAATATGTTTAAAGAAATAACATTTTACTTGTAATTTAATCGTATTAATAAACAATAAAATCTTCGTGTTAAACGTTTGTGTGGAACATGTCATATACATATCGCATTTTAAGTCAAAAAATTAAAACTAAGTACTCCAAAAACGTAATATTTTTCCAAATCACTTGTCGATTTATTTTAAGTGTAATTTTATTTTGGTGAAATTATAGTTCTGTTTTGTTTAAAATTTTTATGTTTATACATATGTTTTAAATTTGATTTACTTTTTGATTTTGATGATGTCGCAAATTCGTTCAACTTAATTAGCTAAATTTTTTGTGCATATTTTAATATTTCCAATTTTTATTACTTATTTTTAAGTTTTAGTAAGGTAAGTAATAAAAGGCAGGACTGTATACTTACTATTTATTTTTTGTAAAGATTGTATGAGTCCTAAATTTATTTATTGTAATTGTTTTAGTATTCGCTAGTATTTTGCACAAAGGTTATGGAAGAATAAGTTTGATGTTAATTTATGGGTTCGTATTAAAAGGTATATTTCTGTAAGATTATGCTGTTATTGTGAAAAGTATTTTCTAATTTTAATGTAGGAGGAAGGTAGTTAAATATTTTTTTGGTCAATTATATTTAGCAAATACTATGCCAACGCCTTTGCAATAATCAAAGTAACATTTTGGCTTTGATTTGGTTTTAAATTAATTTTCTTTAAAATTACACAAATTGGACACAATTCTATTCTATCTTATCGCCTCATGTTAGCACAAGTCAGTCCTCGTTTCATCGTTTTCAGTTTGGAGAATAACCTCATACTCTACTTTAGGCTACCTAGCCTAGAAACTTACTTAACACCTGAATATTAATATACTATGTCCAGGTTAGCAACGCTTCATTAACATTTTTGTTGATTATAGACAAACAGTATTTCTAACCAGCAAAGAATGCATCTGAGGTTGTACTTCTATAAAAATGGTAGACTGACATTATCACCGTAAATCTTTGTGCATAAATTACGTAACGTACTTACGTTTCTTTCCATTTACTACTTTTGATTATGTATTTATATCAATTTAATAATAATAATAAGTGAGCACTAACTTTTGGACGTTTCTAAAAAAAATATAGGCATTTTTTGTGCTGTTGTAAAAAGTTTCCTGCGAAGTTAGAGGGTTACGAATTTTAAAAGTGCAGTGGTTTTTCAATGTCATAAACTAAATCCATTGGACCTGTAATTGTAACTACTAGTAATTATTACTAACTTCTGACAAGTAATATGTAAGTGCGGGCGCCTTTGAATATGCCACTTATCGTTTTGTGACTTAATATTGGCATAGCCTTCAAATATAGGTTATTTTTTATATATTCCTTGTCAGACTTATCCAAAATAAATGGTAACCTGAAAATATGTTTAGTAGATTAAAAATCAATGTGTATTTTAATAATTATGGTTACAAATTGATACCTGCCATAATTAATGGTTGATTATCTCAGCAGTTGTAAAATAAATCTCGTGAAACTATAAATTTTTAAGAAATTATAAAAGACTTAGATTTAAATTATAAATAATGATATCAATGTGTTCCTGTTAATGATTTGAGTTTATTTAATAAACCTTTCAGAATATTAACTGTGTTTGATTGATTTCACCTATTAATAATATCAGAAATACGAATAAAACAAAATGTTTAAAATTTCCATTGAAGTATATATTTGTAAGCGATTTTTTGTCTATTTCTATTTTATTTATCATCTTTTCTAATCTGTTTTAGTAGTTTAAGAATTTTAATTTGCTTATTATAAAACAAACAAAAACAAAATGATAAATATAATAAAACAAAATGTTTAAAATTTCCATTGAAATATATATTTGAAAGCAAATTTTTGTCTATTTCTATTTTATTTATCATCTTTTCTAATCTGTTTTAGTAGTTTAAGAATTTTAATTTGCTTATTATAAAACAAAAAAAAAATGATAAATATAATAAAACAAAATGTTTAAAATTTCCATTGAAATATATATTTGAAAGCAAATTTTTGTCTATTTCTATTTTATTTATCATCTTTTCTAATCTGTTTTAGTAGCTTAAGAATTTTAATTTGGTTTTTTTTTTCTCTAAGAAAGAAAAGTCGTTTAAGACGTGTAGACATTGGCACGTTCTCGAGACACTCAGTAAACATAAAACATTGCGCTTTCTATGTGTTTCATATTTGTACTGTATTATATTATCATGTACTAGCTGCCCGTCCTCGCTTCACTTCGGTTATTCAAGTTAAGTTAAGGGGGGAATGTAGTAAGCGCGCATGTCTTTGCTACGCTTCAACGATATATTTAATTTTGCGCCCGGAGATTTCAACTTTTTCATAAATCATTAGTTGTTATTTTTTTCTGACAGTGTAAAAGGCAATTTTGATCTAAATTACACGCATAACGTATCTAACAGATTTATTTGATTAAGGGTTAATACTGTATTGTTAAAAATATGTTCTAGAGTAACCCTTCATTTTACTGTTTTAAGTAAACGCAAAAAACGGTTATTGTGGGTTATTCTTTAATGATAGACATATACCACCATTTCCTTTTTTTTAGATCTATCGAAGAGGAAAAATCCCACCATACATTGTTTTGTTAAAACTCAAAAGGTTTTGGCAGCGTTTTAGAGGAAAGCTCCCGATCGGCTTACTTTTTGCCGACATATTCAACTAATATCGTTGTAATATCGTTGGTTTGTACAAAACATACTTTCTATACACTTAAACCTTCCTCAAGAATTGTTCTATTTATTGTTGAAAACCGAATGAAAATCCGTTCAGATCTTTTCGAGTAAATCGCGAACAGACAGACAGACTTTGTTTTATAATATATATTGATATTGATACTGATGTGCAAGTATTCAGTTATCATGTATACTGTGTACTGTCTAGACCACAGTTGTCTTACCGTCTGCAGAGTCGTGGGCAACAACGAACAAGCAGACGGATCTACAGATGGTAAGAAATTAAAGCCGCCTAGAGACACCAAAGTTGTTAATAGTGCATTACCAACCTGAGGCAAGGATATAAGGCCGCGAGCAAAAGTAAAATTACCGGCTACCTTATCCTCTGAATCGGAACACATCCACGGCAAGCACTGACGTTATGACGGCTGGAATATGTAAGGCGGTGGTACCAATCCGGGCTAGTCGCTGCGAAACTCTATCACCTAGTCAGATGTCACGGTGTTAGAGTCGGTAAGCCTATGCTCGCTTTTTACGAGCTGTCTGGCAGGAAGGCAGAAAGTCTATTCCGCAAAGGAGCCCGGACCAACACGGGGAGTGACACAATTTCGCTTTCGACACAATTACATACTATTATTCGATATGTTTCATTATTACATATGAAGTGATAACAATCAAATCTGCGTTTGTTGGGCTTCTAATAACGTAAAAAAATAATTGAAAATAGTTTGTTTGTTTAGTTCGTAAATATATTAAAAAGCCTTGAACTAATTTGTCACAGTTTTCATTATTTAATCAGAAACGTGACACATATGGAATTATCTTGAATAGAGTGCTGTGCAGCAACGTGTTCGGATAAAGACCCACCGCTTTGCCTATTTCTACCACCATAATGATATTCATATTCCGGTCCAGTGGGTGCTCCATGCCTTTGGACCAGTATATTTTGCTCAATAGACAAAATCCCCCCCACCGGAAAACACTGCCACCTATGTCATTTGTATGTATATTTAATGTACTTTATTTAACCCTCTACATATTATATGAAATAAACCAATATATTTATTACATTAGCATAAGTTTAGATACGTTTTGTTTTATGAAGCTACATCAGTTTTTTAAATACATTTAATATTTTTTAATATTTTTAATATGTATATTTTTTTAATATCCCTCAACAAAACACACAAATTGAACCTAAGCCCAAAGTAAGCAAATTATATGCTTGTGTTACGGGTGTTAGTCAACGATTCTAATACATAGAAATACTTTAATAGATACCAGAATATATTTAATAAACACCCAGACCCGGAAATGCACACATCTAATTGTTCATCACAAAAATGCCTGCCCCCGTCGAGAATCGAACTCGATGCTCGCGGTTAGTCAGTGTAGTTAGGTGTGTACGCTAGCCACTCGACCAACGAGGCGATCAAATAACATAAATTGTCTACTACACCGTAAGGTTGTCCGACAGAGTTAGCTCTGAAGCGATAAGAACACACTTGTGTATCTGAGTTAAATATTATAAGTGAAAGATTGTGTATTATTTTTAAATTTTGGTGCATAATAAAGTGTATTCATTCATTCATTCATTTAGGTCACAGTTATCTTTTACCATCAAGAGATTCGTATGTTTATTAGATCCTTTCTCATTAAAAAAATGCTGCGTAGACAAAGCCGCAAGCAATGACAAATCCAGTGAACATAACCACAATACTTATTATCCTCGACACTATTACAAGTACGGTTACATTTGAATGAACAAAGCCGGATGCATCCACTGGTAACACACAATAGTGTGATCGTAGCCTCACCTTCGTGTTACAAATTGTCATGTTCCTGTTGATGCCCCTTATCCTAGACCTTGTATTAAATCAGTCTTGCGAGGTACATACTAACGATACTGATTCATATCTCCACGTTATCTATACCGATGAGGTAATAAAACCTATTGGTTTTTATGGCAACCGACGACTGTTCTTGTGGTAAGAAATATACGTCGTTGGTCGAGTGGCTAGCGTACACGCCTAACTAACTACACCGATCAACCGCGAGACTCGGGTTCGATTCACGACGGGGAAACATTTAGATGTCTGCATGGTGTGATTAACATTTAGATGTCTGAATTCCCGGGTCTGGGTGTTTATTCTGGTATATATTTAAGTATTTCTATATATTAGAATCGTTAACTAACACTCATAACACAAGCATGTAATTGGCTTATTTTAGAGTTAGATTCAATTTATGTAACTTGTCCAGGGATATTAATTAATTAATCTTTTGACATCAGTCGTTAATAGTGCGTTGCCAACTTGATTGCGAATTTTTCCTTCAGTAATAAATGAGTCAATGGATCCCTAGTCGGGTAAGATGCTGCACAGCACTCTACAAACTAGTCTCGTTGGTTGAGATCCATGTAACCAATGCTCACTTCCTGGCAGGAAGGCCAAAAGGAACATGGTCTGATGTTAATGGGTGAGGTTGGGATTTCAAACCTTTGACATAAGCTTTGCTAAGGCCTACCCTTCTAAACTTACCCCAATGACTTATCTCTACTGATTCGGTTAACATGTCAGACTAAATACTTTCAGATAGGTAAATTAAATAAAATGTCATTCATTAAAGTGATCATGAACACTGGGAGAGAGATAGGCAGAGAGTATGGAGTGCCAAATGTCATGATCCTTGCAGACCACCTGCCCCTTTCTCCACATTCATTACTCTTTTCATACAAACACGACAATTTCCGAAAGTTCAACCCCGCCCTTAAATAATACCCGAGTGTTTTAATAGCGTCATGTCAACCTAGGCCTATCTGGGTCCACAGTGATTCACATTCACATTGTATATCTGCTTTGTCAACTTTCATCTATCATTCTTTCTACATGACTGAACAAGCGAAATATGCCCTTATTTTAATTATCTTATCTTATTTTAACACCAACACTTTCTTTCAATCCCACTCTTTCTTGGATCTCACTATTACTATCGCGGTCAGAGAGCTTTAGGTACACCACAGATTTTCCATAGAGCTCTTATTTCGACTGTATTTATCTTACTCTCATTCTTTTTTTGACATACCCATTACCCAACTCTCACTTTCATACAATAGCCTTGTGATTATCACAAAATTACGCATAGCGAGTCTATCAACTTTAATTAGAAGAGCTTACGTACTGTTACTTATCCAGCGCTCACGTCGCTGAAATAAAATGGACACTAAATTTAATATTTACCTAATTACGTTCATTGATAACACGGTTGTCCTAATTTTTCATTAATGAATAGATGCAAACTAGATTTGTCATTAGAGGGAAAACCACATACTATTTGTTCATCCTCAAACTATTGTTTATTTAACGCATATAAATCGTTTGGATACATAAATTGTCGTCAGCATACGTCGTGTCGGCGCGTTTTGGGGTTCCAGGGTTCCAATTGTTAAATTACTAAAACGGATCCCTTACAGATCGACAGGTACGCCTGTCCGTCCGTCTGTGTGTCACAGTCTCTGTACTCCTTTACTATAGGACTACACAGTTGAGGTTTAATTATAAGGGGGTTCTATGGAATTATAATTTTAAACGAACATAAAAAATAGTAATAAAGAAGTTCGAATTGAAACTAAAAAAAGTTGTATCTTTGAAATTGAGAAAGTGTTTCCTAAACTCATGTTTCATTGTCTTTTAAATTGATGTTTGTGTCCATTCTGTTACGATTCAAACAAGAGAGTATAAAATATTTAAAAAAAATCTGATCTGAATGAATACTCTCTATAAAATTTGTTTTAACTAGATACAGTCCATAGTTTTTGAGATATAAGTAGCACATTTTCAAAAACCGCGAATATAAATTGATAGAAATTCTATGAAAAAGGAAGTTCTTTTTTTGTAATGAAAAATTATAGCGGTATTTTGGGACGTGTTGTTAAATGTAATGGTTACTTTAGATATCAATATAGGTGCTCAATCTATGCTTGCTACCGCGGATCTCGTCAAGGGCATTTTCAATTCACTGTCTCTCTGTCTCTGGATTCTTCTCAGGGGAAATTCTGCAGACATAGATACTATTACAAAAAGAGCTATTTAAGCTATTTGTAATCTTCAAATAAATGATTTCCCCTTAAAAAATATTTTAAAAATGTGCATGTTTCCAAAAAAAGTAAACATACGATTTTAATTCGAGAAGTAAAAATAATCTAGCAGTCGGTATACAAAACTCGGCACCCATGATATTAGTAGGTAAATCATTTTTGTGTCATTTTTGAGTACGGTATGTGCAATAAGACACACACAAGGTAGATCTCTAATTACACATTAGAGATCTACCTTTAAAAAATGTACAAAAACAATATTATGTAAGAAAGGCTATCAAAAAACCTCAGAGTTTTTAAAAGACGAACATTGACTGCAAGTTAGGCTTTTTAAACGTATGTATGAAATTTATTATGATTTGTACGATTGGATTACGATTTACGATTAGATTCTGGAAAATCATCGTAAATCGCTCCCGGTACCTACCTACCTACATCCATCCACATTCGCTTTATCACACTGTATAATATCTTATGTAATAGCTTTGTCAATTTTTGATCTATCATTCTTTCCACATGGACGAAGCAGCGGAGCATGCCCTTTTCATATCTTCCGTAACACTCTCATTTCGACAACATTAATCCAGCTTATGAGAGCTGGTATACCCAACACTTTTTCTGATATACCCAACTCTACTCTCGATTCCATACCACACAAAAAAATATTTTTTTATTTACCTTATTCATGTAGTAATCTCTCAACCGGATCTTAAACTACAACTCAGAATTGCCGACAAACTCAGTCATCATAACCCTCCAAATGGCCACATTTTTGAAATATTGCCAAGTGTATCTGTTATGATCTTGAAACAGGACTAACAAACGACAGTCAAAGTTGTTTCTGGTGAACAATTTATGTAAAAAATAAGGAAATCAGAAAACATAAAACAAGCAGAAACACGAAACCAAGTTCTTTAAACCCAAGGGGTTTAGCTTCTGTTTTCCAGATTATTTCAGGTAAATGTCTAGTTTTACTCAGGAAAGCAGGGCAACTGGTTGATTTGGTTGAATGGCAGCGACGCACCTATTTCAACTTATATTTAAGGCACAGCCATAAATGCATATTCGCGGTCTTATCCTAATTTATTTAATTTTTTTTTATTCACAGCACTTTTTTTTACTCTTAAAAAAAGTATCTTCTCACCTATATCCCCAAAGAGGTAGGCAGAGGCACAACCAAGGCTCCTACGTCCCACGACTAGTCGAAGACAATAAAGTCCCACAGTGTGACAGGTGGCAAGCATATCGCTAACCGGACACATATCCAATCCCGGATAACATTATCTTAATTAGAAAATTGAAAATACAAATTATCTAGTTTTAAACTTGCCCGTCCCTGGAATTGCACCTAGGACTTCAAGGAGTCGAGTTCGATGCTGGACCGCTAGACCACAGTGGCGATTTTTTTAATTTTTTAGTTTAAAAGTTAGAGCCTGAAACCACATGTTTGACTCTTGGCGTCTTATTAAAGATCATAAAGTACTCCAAGGTTGTACCTGGTATTATACCTGGTCTTTACTACACTTTGATGCAGACTAAAAAATCAACCTATCTTTACTCAGACCTAAGTCTGATCATTATTATATGCCAATGGAAATGTCTATATTTCTAACGATTGACTGGAAAAAGTATTTACTTCAATAATAGTTACATACACAAATATTCTCACGCCAAGTCCCACACGAGATAGGTGCCGAGTAGGTACCAAATTTCACAATCCTGGTAGACCTGACTGGCTTCCACCATACTTATTACTCTGTTGCGTAGACTCTTACTACCACCTTCGGATAACACCCGAGCGGTTTGATAACTATGAACCTAGGTCTCCCCGGGTACCTACACCCGTCCACATTCGTATTGTATATCTGCTTTGTCGATCTTTGTCAATAACTAATATTTTCTATAAAATATCAGGTGATCTTGTTCCAGTTTTACAGCAATATAAGTTGCTCCCGTGACCACTCATTTATTCTAGGTTTTTGTCATCCGTGATGGACATATTTATTTTTTTACGATATCCAGCAGTTTTTGAGTCGACACATTTTTATGCCATTAAAGGTCACTTTTCTTACATGTACCTAGTACAGTACAGTCTTCTACTATTTTACGAAGATGTATACATGATCATAATGCAGTCTTTTCGCATCATGCATATATACATCTCAATCTTGGTCAAATATACATCTACATATAGCTACTGCTAGCGTTCTATTAGCTGACTTAAAATAACAAGCCGGATGATTGTTTCGTAGACCAGTCCTTTCAATTTCTTTGTATTTCAGGATCACAAATTAGTCCGATCAATTTATGCCGTTTGGTCTAAGAGTAGTCGTATTATATAGGGATTCTAGACGTATAGATAACGAATCCCTGATACTGTTTAATTCTGTAACAAAAAGAGATGTCAGTAAAACCGTCATTACAAATGTAATCTCCGTAACTTCTGGTATCTGGACGTCGAAATATTAGGTCTCTTCTGCGATTCTTTTTTTCTGAACAAAATATGCTTGCTTGTTCTATTAATGAAATTTTCGTTTCCTGGCTTGATAAAATATTGACAAGATTCATGTCAAGAATGAAACTGGTGTATACGCTAGGATGTCGGAGACGTACCCTATAACTGCAATCAAATGTTAGTATTAAATAGTAAAAGTAAAGTAAATATTAGTTAGTAATAGTTTGAGCGCCATACTTAATAACATTAATAATATGAGTACTAAATACGTAATGTTAATAGTATGAGTCCTACAAGTCTTGATTAACGAGTGATGGATATGAATTGAGTCGTCAGACACTAATAAAAATCAGGAGAAATATTGATGTGAGCGCGGCACGCGTTTCCCTGTTGGCCTGTCAACCCGCCCCGTTACTCGTTGCCCGGAAATAACCAGATCGAACCGGTATGTGCTATTCCCGTCGACCGCGCAGGTGTTGCAATATTGGTTACAACTCACCATATAGTTCCTACTGAACTAGTTCGGGATAGCGGAGGTTAAGGTTAAATGGTCAAGAAGCAAGGTTAAATTATAAATTTAAACCTTTATACAAGGAGGTCAATCTATTTATCCATATAACATATCTATAATCATAAAAATAAATTATATCTTTTTATATGGAGAACTATGTTATATATATTATATTATATTATATATATATATTTGACCGCCTCGTTGGTCGATTGGCTAGCGTACACACCTAACTACACTGACTAACCGCGAGCATCGAGTTCGATTCTCGACGGGGGCAGGCATTTGTGTGATGAACATTTAGATGTCTGCATTTCCGGGTCTGGGTGTTTATTAAATTTATTCTAGTATCTCTTTGTATTAGTATCTTTGACTAACATTTAAACACAAGCATAATATAATTTGCTTACTTTGGGGTTAGATTCAATGTGTGTTACTTGTCCAGAGATATTTTTTAATTTATAGATTAACGCTAAATCCCCTGTGAAGGTGTCAGAGAGTATCAAGTGCCAATTAATCGTTGTAAAATGTGTTGAATGTGTTTAAATCTAGATATTATTTAATACTTTTCATAAAATGTAACATAGTAGTTTGCTTCTTATCTTTTTGTAATCGCTTAATAAGTTAGAAGTCGGTCTAACCTTTAAAGTCTGGCACTAATGCAGGGAAACAGCAGGTTATAACTCCGAATCTTCTTTACCTATATTCACCAAACGTTATTTAATAATAAATTATACTATAACACGCCACATTGCTCGCAAAACCGACAGCTGCTGGGGAAGAAAGGTTCTGGTGGACCCGGTGGACTGATGACCTGGTCAAAGTCGCGGGGAGTCGCTGGTTACAAGCGGCTGGTGACCGTGACTTGTGGCGCTCTTTGGGGGAGGCCTATGTCCAGCAGTGGACGTCCTCCGGCTGATGATGATGACTATAACGTATGTATATATAAATAAGTAATCTGGAGTTTTGTTCAAATGAAAAAAAAATAGGATTGTTTTAATCAGACATTTAAATTTACTGCTACAGGGGAACTAAAAGCAGCGGGCATCTGTTAGTTTAGTACAAGAAATGTAAGATACTACTCTTGAAAACATATAAGAAATAGAAAAGTACCTAGGTACGTAGTTAGTGGGTAGGTACTCACTAAATACGGTAGGTGTTAGGTATGATTAAAGACGTACAAACAGATATACAATGCAAACATGGAAAGTTATAGGTACGTACCCGGGAGACCAAGGTTGGCATTCCACTCTCTTATCACTCTAATATTATTCAAGGGTGCTGTCAAGAGTCTTCGAAACCAGAAATTTTTTACGAAAGGTATTATGAATATCTAGGACTACACAATGGACTTGTGAAGAAATAATATGTGCAGAAAATATCTGATGGCTAGTTTTTGTCACAGTGCATAAAATATATAAATAATAACGCCGGATACCAAATATGTAATGCAATACTTTCATTAATAAAAACATTTTTATGGACCACAAAACATTAACTGAGCAGCTTTAATGAAAAAAATTACCTTAAAATAAAAAAGACCTAAAATAGTCTTAAGCCCGCCACATACCTACATTCGAAAATTCCATACGGAATCCCGTTTCAAGATTTCGAAACAAATTTTTTACACACAAACATTTTTTTTTCAATTCAGATACAAAGCTCAGTTGAAGGGTACTAGTCATTGAATACACATTTAAAAAAACCCTCTATTTCTGGGTCTCCCAAAAAGTAATATGAATTATATAGATATAAATTGAAATACGCCACACAATTAACGTTTAATAAACTTGCTAAAATTGTGGATACATTTTAATAAATTTATCTTAAATCTCGCCAGACATGGCCAAAACATGGCATGGAATTATCGCACATGTGTAGCGAGTCATATAAAATGTATGGAAGAGTTGCGCTCGGAATATTTTTTTAAACCGCTTGCGGAATCTTGAAACGGAGAAATTCCGTAAGAAAAACTTCTGAACGTGTTGCGATAGGTCATTGAATTGTATTTATTGTATTGTATTGTGTTTCTAAATTTCGAAACAGGATTCTGTAAAGGGATTCCGAATGTCTTCATTCACATACATTAAAAATAATTCCTTACAGAATAACCAAAAAACACCATCGCACACCTTAGGTTTTGCAATTTGGAATCCAAAGCTTAGTTGAACGGTGCTAGTCATTGAGAAAATAAAATGTAGAATGTGTGTAGAAATATCCCTGTGACTTTGTTGTCGGTGACACTTCGTTTCAGTTTTTTCGAAACAGAACTCCGTAACAAAATTCCGTAATGTTTGTGGCGAGCCTTATATCAAGTAAAACCTTTAAACTGATACTCAAACACGGTTTCTAAAATTAGATTTTTAAACTCAATTTAGATTGCCTTATCTTTGTGATTTAAGAGCCGATTTTGGTTATCTTTAAGGTTTCGTACGCAAAGCATGAAAAACAGGCCTCTATAAGTGAATTTTTAACCAAATGTTAAAAGGAGTATATTATCGATTCGTCGTTATGTTTTTTGTTGTTCTTTTTAACAAATGTAATAATTAAAAAAATATTAGTAAGAAGTTTCTGAGTTACATTATATACCTACTCCTATTTCTATGGTTACGTTAATTCATGTTCCATACTAATATTATAAATATAAAGGTCTGCATATCGGTCTGTCTATATTTATGTCTGTGTGTCTGTTGCTCTTTCGCGGCTAAAGAGCCAGATTAATTAAG
Organism: Calephelis nemesis; assembly: GCA_002245505.1. Lineage (NCBI taxonomy): Eukaryota > Metazoa > Arthropoda > Insecta > Lepidoptera > Riodinidae > Calephelis > Calephelis nemesis. Next base: position 718,829 of record NJDD01000463.1, read on the forward strand.
ATGAAATTAGATATGCATATAGCTAAAGATCTGGGTAGAAATGAGTTTATACAAAAATAATAACTATTCAATTAGTACAAACAGCTCGTAATAAATATTTGTCCACGTCGTCTACGTGGTAACAAAACTGGAATCGAAATTTTGCCAGTTTAAATAATTACTTTTTATAATTGTTGAATTTTGTGTAGGTACATTTTTAGTAAAATTCAAAGATTTTGGCGACATTCTATTTTAAATTTATTCAGTTATAGTCACAAATAGTGTTAAAAAGTCGTCAAGAAATGACAAGTATCGTGTATTTATTATCTAACCGCCTCATTGGTCCAGTGGCTAAAGTACACGCCTCACAACACCGATCAACCGCGAGGCTCGGGTTCGACACCAGACGGGGGCAGGCATTATCATTATTATTATTTACTTCTAAAATTCTCTTGTTGAAATCGCTTCATATCTATGTAAGATCTTGATCAAATAACCCTACTAATAAAATTTGTTATAGATGCATTACAACACATACAACATCTAAAGTGGAAATGGGCCGGACGTTTTGCTCAGATGGCCTAACCGAGTTTCTAAATGGATAGGTACTGAAGGGAAAAGAAAGAAAGGCAGACCACACGCTCGCTGTAACGACGAACAAAAGATCTTCTATCTTTTAATGGCGACAACTGGTTATGGCCGATTTAAAATTTGTTAGGGACTAATCGACTCTCTGCCTACCCCGTAAGGGACTTGGCGTGAAGATATGTATGTATGTATGTATGTAAAATTTGTTTTGTTTTTATTAGTTTACACATTCACTATGTTTAATTTTATGCAACTATCCTAGTAATTCTGGAAGAGGCCTATTATTATTGTTAAGTACCACTTACCACAAAATATGACTCTTAAAGCCAGTTTTCGAAACGCCAAAAAATTTTAATTAAAATTAAAATTTAATTCGATTCAGCTTGGCTTAATAGTCTACACCAAACTCACGTTAATATGCATGTCTTTAAGTAGATTAAGCTACTTTTCTGTGGCTAAGCGGGTGTTGGTCTTCGCTGCATGAGGTCCCGGGTTTTCCCGGGATTCCCAGGACAGGCAACAAAAAAAATCTGGTTTTTGCAATTTTCTAACAAAAGAAATACTGCTTGGGATTGGATATGTACCGCTTGACACTAGGTGGCTAATGGCTTGCCACCTAGTGTCTTCGGATAGTCGTGGGTTCCCTGGTTGTACCTCTGCCTACTTCTTCGGGGATATGGGCATGAAGATGATACTACTAGCTACTCCTCGATGACCTGGTTTTGCCTCTGCCTACTTGTTAAGGCATACGGACGTGAAGATATTTTTTTTGTAATTTTGGATAATAATAAGACATGTTTAAACTTTAATAGCAATGAATGGAGATACATTATACCTATACCTAAAGTAGTGTCTATTAGGCAGTAACATACATTCAAAATAAGACATAAAACTTGATTGGCAATAAGAAAATATTTGGAATAGGTGACTGTGACGGTACGAACATGATACAATAATTAACATCAGAATTAACATAAAAATCGTTAGACAACTTATCTCTAAATACCTACTTACATTTTCGGTCGTTTATAAAACCAGTACCTACATACTGAGAAACCACCCATAAGTACTCCTCACTAAAGACTGACGCTTATTTATTTAAACCCGTTCCAGGCGGGTGGAAGATCACCTTCCTACGTAAGTAACCATGGATAACAATGTGTTGAACTATTCGGATTACTAATAAATTTAGTTTAAATTTACGGTCTAGAATTATGCAAACCATTGTTTAAAATCGTCTAGAACGTCCAATAGCGACTCCAACAAAAGGATTATATAGGAGGTTATAAATTATTGGTTTAAACTGATTTTATTATTTAAACAAAAATACCATTGTAGTCATCCCTATATTATTTTACTTACTTTTATTCAAAACAGACTGTTTTGAATAAAATTCGAATACGAATTTTTCACGTTCTGTTCTGACCAAGGAATATAAATACTCTTTAACAAGAGGTTCTGACAGAGACAGCTTCTAATATTCTCAGAGTCGGCTTGAGATCCTGTATAGTACAGTCTACTTCGATTCTTCATAACAGTCCTTCTATTTCTAACATTCTGCATATATTCTAATACACAGCATGCTGCTAAAATTCTAATTCTACAAGTCGGCGGAACGTCCTACTACGACTGCTGCTTGCTGACTGATGCCTGCTGCTCGGTGGTGGGAGGACCCTAGACCGGCGGAAGCTGCCCGCCGGTGTTCTTTTCTGGCCGCCTTCCCAGCCGCCCATTTCTGCTGCTGTTTCGGGCTGCTGAGGGAAGGCGCCAAAGGGTCCCGCTAGCCCAACCACCAAAGACAACAGCAGCAGTCCTTCGCGTTCCGTCGACAAGACCACCGTATCCCACGACCCTTCCTTTAAATCCGGCAGAAACTAGTGCACAGACTTTTTTATGGACTTTATTTTATTAGTGTTTCTTTTATTACAGTGTTTTTGTTTATATTTTTATTTCTTTCAATTCTTTTATATTAACAGGATTCCATTTTACTGGTTTGTTAACATAGTGGTGGGTGGTAGCTAAGCCACCCCCACTACGTTACAAGTTGGTGCAGCTAGTCTTCCTATATGTAAATATTAATATCCATTTTCCTTGGTCGCGATGACGTTTGGTCGGGTTAATCAATTTTGGAATTTTTTTTTGTTGTTTAGTTATTGTCAGGCGAAGGTTCAAAATATGAACATAAAAACAATTCGTAGTTAGGACAGGAAAACACCTGTCAGCTCAACTTGTAAATAATAAAATACAATGTTTCCCTCAAAGGGGCACTCACATATTTGAAAACATAGGTAACATTGTTTATAAGGAAAATAAGAACTAAAGTTGCTAGTTCAGATTAGCGACAGTATATTACACAAATAACAATAAATCTTCTTAGAATCTAAGCGGAAAGTTTCTTATAAATGAATTAATTGGAGAATTAAAAACAACCTGAACTGGTTTTAATTAAATAGTATGTTTATTGATAAAATAAAAACTATGATTTTATTTTCAACTGACAGTTGCCAGCAGTTCCACATGTTTTATTATTGTCAATATTTCTATTCTACAACAATATAGGTATGCGCAGTTCATTAAACATAGTCTAGGATGCAAAAAATACGTATTTTTTAAATTTAACTCAAAAAAAACTTGATCAAATTATATGTGACGGTCACATTATTTAAATCCACGACATGTTTTACGAAAGGAAAACATCAAAATTCATACAAAATGGCGAAGTACTTGTGTAACAAACACAAAAAATATCGTTCAAAACGAATTTATAAGCCACTTCTTTTAGGAGTCGGTTAAAAATAAAGTAAGGTATTAATAAAAATATACCTAAAAATTAATAAAATATAGGTACCTACTTGCAATCTTCAAAAATCAGCTTATAATATATTCAATACTTGCGTCAGTGAGTTGAGACTCTCTGTGGATTCATTGAGATGTGATTTAATACAAATTAGTGGTTGCCCGTTGGTCGAAATTCGACCAAAATTAATTTTAATATATTGTTGATAAGGACGCCATCTTCATTTCTCAAGACCAACTACTTTGTTTCCAAACTTTTTAGTGCGCCATCTGTGATCTTTTATAGTTATCATCAATATATTTGTTTGTGTGTGTCAAATGCATGGTAGTGTGGGTAATGTTTTATTTATTGATAGCTTAGGTGGATTAAGCATTGATCTATTGATTACAATATTTTTTGTTAATGCATGGTACCGAAATAATAAATGACATTAGAAAATGCAAGTGTTTTAGTAATTAATAAAGAATATATTAGTCATATGGACCACCTCGTTGGTGGTGTGGTACGCCTAACTACACCGATCAACCGTGAGGCTCGTGTTTGATTACCGTCGGGGACACGCATTAGTGTTATAAACATTTAGATGCCTCCATTTTCGGGTCTGGGTGTTTATTAAATTTGTCCCGGTGTCTATTTAGGTATTTCTATGTATTAGAATCGTTGCCTATCATCCTTAACACCAGTAGGTATATAATGTGCTTACTTTGGGGTTAGATTCAATATGTGTATCTTGTCCTGGGATATTTATTTAAATATTTTTATTTTATGAGAGAAAAGTAAGTATTGATGTTACTACAACAGGTACTAAAGATCTTTCAATCCTTTATGTATCGAATACATTGTTATATGCGATTCACACTGCAATATGCGATTTTAAGACGGTCTTAGACCAAGACTTAATTTAATCATTCTGTAAAATAAAAAGTGCAAAGTTTTGAATAATATGTATATATATATCACAATTTTCAACAAAACAGTAAGAATCCATATCTTCCATTGAGGTAAAAAGGCGACGACCTTTGTCAAAACTTGCTGCAATACTCGGGCTCTCAGCTTGCCCACGTGTGACCTTTGGATGGGGTCTCAATGTCAAACTATAAGGGTTTTTTGATCTGTCGTTGGATTTTATTAACATTGAGGATTGCTTGAAAGTAGGTTATGTAGCTGTAGTCCCAATAAATAAGGTTATTAATGTAAATCCAAAAGAGAGGATTTTACAAATTTGACTGTACGTTAGATAGGTATTATTATTTTATTGTATGTTTTTTTTCACAAATAACATGTAAATTGAACCATTTGATGAAAACATTTTCTGTTTCTCACAGATTCTCTCTGCCAACCCCGCAGGGGACTTGGGGTAAAGATATGTACTCGTAAATGTAGAATTGTTTGTTCAAATATTTATTTTCATTTCGGATTTTAAGTTTATACTGAATATTGATATGGCTTTAATTTCTATACTTCAATACTAGTAGTACCTTGAAAAAATACAAGGCGATTTGTAAAACACAAACTGCAAAACAATGAAAGAATTAACAATATCGGAATACATGTTTATGAATTATATTACGCCCAATTTGAATTTTAACTTTTAACTTTCTCCAACGGAAATCCTAAGTGAGTGAGTGAGCCTTCCGCTGAACATAAAATTACCTACGTGCCAAAGTTTGTTGCTATCGGTTCAGAAGATTTAACGTAAATCGCGGTCAGTATATAGACTGACAGACGGACATATAGACTACCAGAAAGACTGACTGAAAGGCAGACGGACGGACAAATTTTTATAATGTGTTTTGCTGCCCATTTTTAGTCCAAGATATTCAAAAATAGGGGCAGGCAACTACTTTCTTTCAATATCTTTAATTTACAGAATTCATTCTTCTACTGATGTTTCTTTGCATTTCGGATTTCAGTTTTGTCACTTTGAAGTGAGTTTTGTTATATCTATAACTAGCTGTTCCCACGAACTTCGTTCCGCCCGTTTAGTTTGTACGTGAAAAATTAAAATGTTGTTTTTCCCAGTTTCCTCACAATTGAACAGGATAGAAAGTATCCTATGTCCTTCTCCCGGTTTTAAGTTACCTCCCTACCAATTTTCAGCCTAATCGGTGTAGCCATTCTTGAGTTATAAATAGTGTAACTAACACCACTTTCTTTTATATATATAGATTTCTAAACAACATAACTTATGACTTGAAAAAAATTACGGGACATTCTGTAAACCACATGCTATAACCATAAACCGAATAAATGAAATCGGTGTACACGAAAATGAGTTATATAACCCAATTCATATTTCGATTTTTACCGCCTCTACAGAAACCCATTTAGTGGGCGGGATTAAAAGCAGCCTATAACTTTCCTCAGGATACAAAGTACCAATAAGTCAATTTCGAGAGGTGCGCTTTGGTAGTTTCGGGGTGAAACGCTATCATGCCACCGACAGCAAAACAGAAAAAAAATCTAAAAGTATTTAAAAACTAGCTGTTACCCGCGGCTTCGCCGGCGTAGTCTACTAATTTGATATTTAGCTCTCCAACACTGTTCGTTAAAATTTTACGATAAAATGTAGCCTATATCGCTATCCAAAGTTTCATGTATTTTTTTTAATGTTAAAATCAATTTAGCAATTTTGCCGTCAAAGCTGAACATACACTCTCTCTTTTCTAATTTCACCTCAGATAAATAGAAGGAATACCTACGTTATTGTCTCCACAGTTTTATCTGCACTTCGGCAAATCCTGTGAAATTAAACTGTATAGCAAGTTATGGAAACCTGTAACAGATTTTTTTTCGAAATTTTAGAAATATACATATCGTCTCTGAGGTCTAATGTCTTCAGAATGACTTCTTGAGATCTTTGGTTCGATCTTCGGTCCGGGCAAAAAAAAAGCAAATAGAAATTGTGAAGTTTCAATTTTCTACTAAAAGTAACGTTGCCACTTGCCCGGGATTGGATAAGTGCCCGGTTAGCAACAGGATTGTCATCTACCAAATTGGACTTAATGTCTTCGGCTAGTCGTGAGCGCTCTGGTTGTACAGTTAGGCAGAACTAACCCTTCGGGAATATCTTCAGAAACTCACATTTAGAAATTGTTGCACAAAAGTAAACTCTTCAGCTTTTTGATATTAGTATGAACAGATTCTGTGATAAATTTGACCTTGTACAGAATAATGTCCTGGCATAATGATGTGTCTACCTACTCTAAACGACGTCACCTGAAAACAATTTTTGCTTTTACGCATATTGCTTAAAAATTTCGAGATTACTCAGAATTGCACAATAAAAGAGACTTTAGCGGCTCAACTGGTTCACCAAGCAAAGTAATGATACCTTACCATTAGCACAATCCTGCGTTTCATATTAGAATTTTAAGGGATTACAATGCTGATATTTTTAATCATTTTTCCAATTAAAATCAAAGGAATATTTTCATACTGTAACGTGTGGTCATAATAGAATCCTGCATTAACAAACACATTCCTATTAAACCTTCTGAAAATGATTCTACTTTGAGCTTGACGCTGAGCGCTAGCTGATCTTCTTGCGTCTGTGTAAATATCTCCATATCCCTCAAAGACACTTAACGGGCAGCCTATCCCGAAATATATACACGCTAGCAAGTGATCATAATCCACAAAAACATTATTCTTTCCAACATTTTTTTAGAGTTTCCCTCGATTTCCCTAGGATTTCATCATCAGATCCTGACCTGGTGACCATGGGACCACCTCTAAAATATACCCTTTTAAACAAAAAAAAACGATTTTCCATACGAACATTCGTCACCTCTTTTTACCCATTCTCCCCTATTTTTGCGATAAAAAGTAGCCTATATTCTTTCGTTTATCATAAACTGTCTAAATACAAAGTTTCACTGTTACAGCTTTAAAAAAGGAACAAATTTCCATATGAACATTCATCCCCTCTTTTTTGCCATTCTCTACTATTTTTTGCAATAAAAAGTAGCCTATGTTGTTCCTTAGGGTCTATTCTATCTCTGTACTAAATTTCATGAAAATCGGTTCACTGGTTTAGGCGTGAAAGCGTAACAGACAGAAAGACAGACAGAGTTACTTTCGCATTTATAATATTAGTAGGGATTTTAACCAATTTTGCTATGATTATGAAATTAATGTTTGCTATTTTATTATGTGTATCATCATTTCTTTGTGTGTTTTTCGTTAATGATAAACTGAAGTACGTGGTTCATTGTTATGGGCTTATGGTAAAAAATACTGTTAAATATTTTCCTACGCAACTCGTGCCACCTCTGTTAACCCCCATAGGGGTTGATTTTCAAAAAACGCTTACGCTTATCTCATAATTTGTATTGCAGAGCATTATTTGAGTGTCATGCAATAGAATTAATTTTTCCAGACAAACTTAGCTACCCCCTTTAACCCCCAATTGGGGTAAATTTAGAAAAACCCTGAAATACGTGTTTCATCATTTGTACTAAAAGGCATTAATTCAAAGTTTCATGCAAAAATATGCAATAAAAATATTTTTCTCATACAAACATTGCCACCCCCTTAAACCCCCAATGGGGGTGAATTTCGAAAAACCCTGAAATACATGTTTCATCATTTGTACTAAAAAGCATTAATTCAAAGTTTCATGCAAAAATGTGCAAAAAAATATTTTTCTCATACAAACTTTGCCACCCCTTTAAACCCTTTTAAGGGTTGAATTTCCAAAAAATAATATGCCTGTGTCCTTCTCATGAATGCAAACTATCTACATGCCAAATTTCAGCAAAATCGGTTGGGTGGTTTAGGCGTGAAAAGGTAACAGACAGACAGACAGACAGAGTTACTTTCTCATTTATAATATTAGTGTGGATTTATAATTTATAATATTAGTGGGGAAGTAGGGATTCCAATTTTGCTACTATATGTATCATAATTTCTTTGTGTGTTTTTCGTTAATGATAAACTGATGTACGTGGTTCATTGTTGTGGACTTATGGTAAAAATTACTCTTAAATATTTTTCCTACGCAAATTGTTCCACCCCCGTTAACCCTCATATGGGTTGATTTTCAAAAAAACCACTTAGATATGTTGTTAATATATCATATAATTTGTATTGCAGAGCATTATTTCAGTGTCACGAAAAATATTTCAATAGAATTAAATTTCCCATACAAACTTAGCCACCCCCTTTAACCCCCAATGGAAGTGAATTTTGAAAAACCCTGAAATACGTGTTTCATCATTTGTACTAAGCAATAATTCAAAGTTTCATGCAAAAATGTGCAATAAAAAATATTTTTCTCAAACAAACTTTGCCACCCCTTTTAACCCTTTTAGGGATTGAAATTCTTAAAAATAATATGCCTATGTCCTTCTCATGAATGCAAACTATCTACATACCAAATTTCAGCAAAATCGGTTGAGTGGTTTAGGCGTGAAAAGGTAACAGACAGACAGACAGACAGAGTTACTTTCACATTTATAATATTAGTGTGGATGTGTTGTACTGCTCCTTTTAGCTGCTTCAATTTCTTTAAATAAATAAAATGTGGTCTAGCGGTCCAAGTGTTAAACTTGACTATATGAGGTCCCGGGTTCGAATCCCGGGTCGGGCAACAAAAATAAAATGTGGTATTTCCCATTTTCTAATAAAAAAAAAGTTACTCGGGATTGGATATGCGCTCGGTTGGCGATAGGCTTGCCACCTATCACATTGTGGGACTTAGTTTCTTCGGCTAGTCGTAGGTGCCCTGGTTGTGCCTCTGCCTACTACTTTGGGATTATAAGCGTGAAGATAGTTTTAAATAAAAAAACATATATCTGGACATATTACGCAAGTTGAATCTTACTTTAGTTAGTTAAAAGAACTAGATCAGAATAAATGTAACCAACACCCAGGACCCGGAAATACAGACATCTAAGTTTTAATTAGGCAAAATGTCTGCCCCCGTCGGGAACCGAATTCAAGCCTCGAAGTTAGTCACTGAACTCTACTAGTCTAACTAGGCGTGTACGCTAACTCTTTGACCAACGAGACGGTTAAAATATCTTCAATGAACAGTATGATGCGCTCACGAACAAAGTAATCTGGAGCTGAGTCTCTCTTCTACAGTTTTATTATAATTTTATTATGACTGTGGGAACGTTCTGGGTATGCTGTCATTTGAACAACAGATTGTTACACTTTTCTTGTATTTCACAATATTTTAAGGGAAAACTGTAGAACCATATTTTTTTAAACTAATTAACTGCTGGGTCAATACTTTATTTCTAGTTTTAATTTTAATCAGGTCTTAGTAAAATAGTGGCTGCAATTACCTCTCAAGTTCGATTCTAGGTTCAGCCAACTCAAAGAGTGTGTTTACAATTTTCTGATGAAAAGCGATACTTCCCGGGATATAATAAGTACCCGGTTGGCGATAGGTTTGCCACTTATCACAATATCAAACTTAAGTAGGTACAGTCGGCTAATCATGAGTGCACTGGTTGTACCTCTATTCATTTATCGGAGTTCAAGGATAAAGTCTTTTCTCATAATATGAGTATTTTAATATTAAGATAATCGTATTACATCATACAAATATTATCATACTTCATCATACAACTTTCAAACGCTTAATATATTACCGTACTTGCCTTATGGCGAAAGAAGCAGTATGTTTTTAAGTACACAACAGTTTAGTTTTTAAGTTCTTTTCTGTTGCTCACAGCATATCTAACAACATCGTAGTAAATATCATAATCTTCTTGTATACAAAAATAAATTGTTGTTCGTTAGTCTCGCTAAAATCCGAGGACGGCAGGACAGATTTAGCTAATATTGGTTTATTTTTTTGTGGAAGTCCAGGAAAGGTTTAAGAGGTAAGCAAGAAAGTAAATACTGCGAGGAAACTAGGAAAAACAACATTTTCCCAAACAACTTTTTCCCGTACAAACAGAGCGACTGGAACAAAGTTTGCCGGGATAGATAGTCTAATATCTAATCTATACATATAATAACCTATAATAATCTAAATCTGTAGAAGGGTCAATTCTGTACATTGAAAATAATGAAAAAATAAATAGCAGGGGGTGTGGACTGGATCGATACCAAACCCAAATTTGTGATTAAGTTTTTTTTTGTCTGTCTTTCTGTCTGTCTGTATGTCCAGGCATCACGTGAAAATTAACGGTTCGATTTCGATGAAACTTGGTATAATTATACCTTATTATCCTGGGATGGGTTATAATGGGATACTTTTTATCCTGGAAAAATACGTAGAAAAAAAAAATCTTACTTTTTGTTGAGTTGCGGGCGGAAGCTAGTATATGGATAAAAATCAATACCTATTTGTTAGTCTCGCTAAAACTCGAGAACAGCTGAACCGATTTGGCTTATTTTGGTTTTGAATTATTTGTGGAAGTAAAAGATAAGAAAAAATAGGTAAAAAAATCCTATACAAACAGAATGGGTAGAAGGTAAAATATTATTTACTTAATATTGGCTTGGACCAATACGAGGAAAACACAACATTTTAATAATAAAATAGAATTAGTACTTTCCCGAAAATTACGAAATTAGGCATTTATTGCTATATCATGACGAAGGCGGTAGAACTATCTTTCGATAGTTTTTATTATAAGCGTGGGGGAAGTTGAGCAACCAGCTTAGATGTCCATTCCCCACCACCTACGAACAGCTAATGTCCCAGGGGTCCCGGTCGCAAAGTTCCATTACCGATCTTCTAGGAATGTATAAGCTCTTGAGACCATCCTCCGATAACAGATGAGATAGGTCTTTTTGTGTTTTGTTGCTATGATATTTTTGTTAATTATTGAAAAATCAGCTGTTCCCTGGCAACTGATCTAAAATAGCAAAATCTCTTACCTTAAATACCCATCTAAGATAAGATTAATATAGGCCGTTAGTTGTGAAATTTCCACTTAGGACACGCCAAGTTTCAAGTCTTCAAGTCTTCTGAGTCAAGCCAAGTCTCAGTTTTTCATTATTTCCACCAACACTTTCTGTTAATCCCACTTTCTATTTAATCTTGCTAATCTAAGCTTTTTTAATGTTAGATAAAAACTTAATAACAGTAATATGCTTGGCCTATAGAAAAACATTTTTTTTAAAATTGTATAAACACATCATGAGGTTAAAAAGCAAAGTTCAACAGAAAAAGTATTTTAATCTTCAAATTACATATTTCGAATATCTATTTTCACCACTAACATGGCATAGTTACTGACACTAAGCAATCAAACTATTTTCATTCCAAGATCATTAGTATTTTAATTATTTACTAGCCGACCTGACGAACTTCGTACCTCTTGACGTTGATACATACTGACCTCTTGCTCGAGAGTATTAATATTGTTTGATACTGACAGTTTCATCATCATCATCATCATCATCATCCGGAGAACGTAATCAGATGTACATAGGCCTCCCCCAAAGAGCGCCACAAGTCACAATCACCAGCTGCTTGTAACCAGCGACTCCAAGCGACTTTGACCAGATCATTAGTCCACCGAGTGGGAGGTCGTCCAACCGCGGTCCGGTACGGGGCCGCCACTCGAGAACCTTTCTTCCCCAGCGGTTGTCGGTTCTACGAGCATTGTAGCCTGCCCATTGCCACTTCTGCAGCTTGTTGACTTTCTGGCCTATGCCGGTTACTCTCGTCCTCTTATAAAAAAATTTAAATATTGTTTTTTTTTTTTAAATTGTTCTCTTCATTTCCTTTTCCCATAGATTTAGAATGTCTTTTCCTGACAAATATAATTCCTGGTAAATGAAAAAAAAATCTAGTGGCGGGCCGGTTTATTAAGACACCTTAAATAGCAGTAAATATTACGATTATAAAACGTTTTTTTTTATTTTACAATTCTTTATTAAACACATACCTATTTATAATCTATTTATGAAGTCTTAACATATGAAATACGCAATATTATATGTTTGAAGTATCGATTCAGTTTCTTAATTGTTCAAATTTCAATATTCTTTTAATATCTCGACCATTAATTTTTTAAGGAGGTTCATATTTTTTCCAAAAAAAACCGGATTAAAACCTCTCAAGGGCCGGATCCGGCCCACGGGCCGTAATTTGCCAACCCCTGATCTAGACTTATTATTTTTTGCTTGCTTTACTCATACAGTTTTACATCTTGAAAAAATTGCACTGGAACCCTACAATGCGTTTTTGTAAAAACTTTCAAAATCGCGTCAGGACACGTGACCCGATCGAAAATTCGTAAGACGGATGGAGAGTAAACAGCCGGCGTGGCGTTGGAGAAAAAGTATCCCCCTCTCTTTCTACTGTGCGGCGAAAATGTATGCCTGCGCCTGGCACCTGCTGTTTCGCTTAGACGGCGCAGGGCGCTTGCGCGAATGTTTGTCTTGCCATATTTGTCTACGATAGCGCAATAAATGAATATTGTATTTTACCACATAGATGATAGTACTTTCAGACTGATAATTAAAGCAATTCTTGCAATATTATTCCCTAACCATTCCAAAATATCAAAAATGCACAAAGTTAATACTCAAGTTTGCACTTCTATCGGTATTCCCGGAGTGCAACCCGTTGTTTTTTTATGACTTGAACATATTTTTTTATCCTTTCTTGATATTGTTTTCTTAGTCCTCAATGAGATAGAGTTATTGACGGTGCCTTCTTGATCTATGATGTAGGTACTTTGTTGCACTCGAGTACCAACTTCAAATGAGGCCAGACAAGTATTTTCCCTCTTGAGAAAATTGTTGTAGTAGAAAAACATATGTTCGAGATTTTTATCTTGCTTACAAATGGTTGTCATTAAAGATAAATCGTGTTTGTCATACATAAAATTCAAAACAAGTCTGTTGTCTTGGACCTTCAGCTCACAATTGCGGTTTATGTTATTTAATATATGAATTAAGGAATATAAAGAAAAATTGTCATACTGGCTCTCATATGGTTTGTTCTAAAATTTTTTTCCTTTACATAGACAATATGAAGGGTACATGTGTCGCGACTATATAGTTCTAACATCTACCACCGAGAACATCTGTCGAAGGAAACTCGGCGGGCTTGTCCTCTTTCCTGTTTTTTTTATATAAGGTGACAAAACATATTATATAAAACGAGTACTACGAGGAGTATTCAATCTTTTGATAATTTCAATTCATTGTTGTGTGTTAGATTTTCTGCAATTTTAAATACCCTTTATTTTTAATTTAAATTTGATACATATTTTAAATTTGTGAAAAGATAGCTCATTGGAAAGTTTATTGTAAAAATGTATACACTGGCCCATGAAGAAATAGCTTAGTCTGTGGAGATGAAACACAAGCGCAGTAAGATAGTTTTTGTTATTTGTATTGTACAGAGTGTATGATATGTACCTAATTTACATCTGTTATAATAGATTTCCGTAAAGTAACGCCTGATTCAATAAAATTGACTAGTCTTACTTACGAATATTCCTGCATCAGGGTGGAAAGTGGAAACGAACTGTTAACGTACACCCTGTTATATCAACAGATGGCGTGTGTCTTGCAGTGAGCAAGCCTTTAGATGCTTAAAAAATGGTGCGCTGCATTTATGTGTAGGTAATATACTTAGTCTGGCCATAAATACTGTTACACTTAAAAATAAAAAAATATTACATTTGAATTTCGAATCTGTCATTTTTATACGATTGTTCATTGTGTTTTCTCATTTTGGCGCCAATACATTGTACAATATTTTGCGATATTAAAATGGAGTGGGGTGATAAAGAGAACCGAATCGCTGTGATTGCATTACACAAAGTAGGTATGGAGCCAAATGCAATTTTTAAAACTCTCCATACACTTGGTTTTAGTAAAATGTTTGTGTACCGGGCTATTAATAGGTACAATGAGACTTCCTCTGTTTGTGACAGAAAAAGATCTGGCCGTCCACGTAGTGTTCGTACGAAAAAGGTGGTCAAAGCAGTAAGGGAAAGAATTCGAAGAAATCCTGTCCGAAAGCAAAAGATTTTATCTCGGGAAATGAAGATAGCACCTAGAACCATGTCGCGTATTTTAAAAGATGACTTAGGACTTGCAGCCTATAAGAGACGCTCTGGTCATTTCTTAACTGATAATTTAAAGAAGAATAGGGTCGTAAAATCGAAACAATTACTGAAGCGGTACGCAAAGGGAGGTCACAGAAAAATTTTGTTTACGGATGAGAAAATTTTTACAATTGAGCAACATTTTAACAAACAAAATGACCGTATTTATGCTCAAAGCTCTAAGGAAGCTTCCCAATTAGTCGACAGAGTGCAACGTGGACATTATCCAACTTCAGTGATGGTTTGGTGGGGTGTTAGCTATGAAGGAGTGACTGAGCCATATTTTTGTGAAAAAGGTATCAAAACATCGGCACAAGTGTATCAAGATACCATTCTTGAGAAGGTAGTTAAGCCCCTTAACATCACCATGTTCAATAACCAAGTATGGTCCTTCCAGCAAGACTCGGCGCCGGGTCATAAAGCTCGGTCCACGCAGTCTTGGTTGGAAGCGAACGTTTCGGACTTCATCAGAGCTGAAGACTGGCCGTCGTCTAGTCCCGATCTTAATCCGCTGGATTATGATTTATGGTCAGTTTTAGAGAGTACAGCTTGCTCTAAACGCCATGATAATTTGGAGTCCCTAAAACAATCTATACGATTGGCAGTGAAGAATTTTCCCATGGAAAGAGTGCGTGCTTCTATTGATAACTGGCCTCAACGTTTAAAGGACTGTATTGCAGCCAATGGAGACCACTTCGAATAAGCTTTTTATATTTTTAATTGTTGTATATTTATGTATTAAACTAACACACTGTAAAAGTAATATATGTTATTTGCAGTTAAAAAAATATTTTTTTTCTTTATTACAATATTTATGGCAAGACTAGGTATATATTTTATTCACCTATAGAAGGAAAGAAAGATTTTTGTTTATTTCACATTAACTTTCTCTTAGAATGACCATTGGTAAAACCATCGAGTTTGGACTCATTTGATTAGCCTTAAATAGATGTTTTCATATTTTTGGATGACGAGGACTTGACGGTTCTTCCATTTAAATTAATGTGAAATGTCTGATGATGATCGGATCCATCAACCCCTGACGGAAAACGTATGTATGTAACGTATTTATCTTTATTTATTTTTATTTGCCATTTATCGCTTGTGTCTAGCAGTCTGAAGTTTTACTTGACTTCATGAGGTACCGGGTATAGGTGTCGCGCAATCAAAAGAAAAAATAAGTTTTCTATTTTTTTAAATAAATACAACATTATCCGAGATTGCACCGGTTGGCGATAAGTTTGCCACCTACCACTTTGTGATTTAATGTCTTCGGCTAGTCTGGGTGACTTGGTTGTGCATACGAGTGTCCAGATACCTTTTTCTATTTATAAAAAACACTTCCGTTTTACTCCGTGTTGGTCCGGGCCCCTTTGCAGAAAAGATCATCTGCCTTCCTGTGCCAGGTAGCTCGTAAAAGGTGGGCATAGGCTTACCGTCATTAGCACCGTAACATCTGACTAGGTGGTAGAGTCTCGCAGCGACTACTCCTGATAGGTACCACCGCCTTGCCTATTCTTGCCACCATAATGTCAGCGATTCGGATAATAAGGTAGTTGGCAAACTTACTTTTGCTCAAGGCCTTACATCCTGGCCTAAGGTTGGCAAAGCACCATGAACACCTTTGGTATCTGAAGGCGGCGTGAATTTCTTACCATCAGGAAATCAGTCTGATTGTTTGCCTTCCAATATCATAAAAAAAGTAAATAAATTGGGTTAACTAATTTATGTGGATGAAATATAGGTAACAATCTTATTCCCTGACCTAACGAGTGTGCTTTTAAAATTCAATCAAAATCGGTTCAGCCTTTTCAGTATGATATAAACAAGGCAATACGAAATTTTTATGTAAATAGACATATTTAATAGGTATCAAACTTGTTAGATATCCTTGACATGACGTATTACAAAGAACTAGGCCGTGTTCGCTACGAACAAAATTCCGTATCTATTATTCAACATTTTTTTATTAGGTATACATGAACTGATAATTCTATAAAATCCATTTAAATGCGGTATTTACTTAAAAACCAAACCAATTTGACTCAGGACTGAAAATAATTAGTCGGTGTTTTGTTTTGAATAACCTAAAAATACCATTTCCACTATATAACTTTATTCTAAAGTTGAAAACAATTTTCCGCAGTATAGCTTGAATGTTTACCTGAGCTTTAAAATACAACTTTATAACATTTGGTAAATAATAATAATAATTTCAAAATAATAATAACTATTACCCTGGACAAGTCACACAAATTGAATCTAACCCCAAAGTAAACAAATTATATGATTGTGTTTTGTGTGTTAGTCAATGATTCTAATACATAGAATTTAGAAATAATTAAATAGATACCAAAATAAATTTAATAAACACCTAGACCTAAATATTCATAACACAAATGCCTGCCCTCATCGGGAATCGAACCCGAGCCTCGCGGTTGGTCAGTATAGTTAGGCTACTAATGCTATTAGTATTGCGTGGAAAGTAATCAGACAAGCGGACAAAAATGTTTGTTACCTTTGTTTTGATTTCTGATCACACAATATGTAGCAATCGTCGTTTTTTATAAGAAAAATCATGTACAGTTTTCTGTTAATTACTGTTTTAACTCCTTGACGTAAAAAGAGAGGCGTTATAAGTTTGACACATTATGTTTGTGTCTGCCTGTGCTATTATAACTTGTGAAGGGATGGACCGATTACGAAGTGATTTTTTTGTTAAAAAGCTTATGTTATAGGTACTACCTTACATGTCAAACCTACATGTAATGTAGATATGACCGACGGGGTAATTGAACATTTTTAATTTTAGTGTTATCAAGAGAGACTCTTGACACCACCTTCGGATAATACCCGAGCGATCTTATCCGGTCATGAACTTCGTAAACGAATAGATTGATTTCCAAGCGGATTTGTCAATGTTTTTATTTACCATCCTTTCCAAATGACCGAACTAACTGAATATGCTCAAATACTAAACATTCACTGGTTTTAGTTACATCCAAAATTTATATATTTTAATATCTTACATATGTAAAA
Organism: Calephelis nemesis; assembly: GCA_002245505.1. Taxonomy (NCBI): domain Eukaryota; kingdom Metazoa; phylum Arthropoda; class Insecta; order Lepidoptera; family Riodinidae; genus Calephelis; species Calephelis nemesis. The sequence goes on from NJDD01000463.1 coordinate 736,271, forward strand.
GAAAGTCGTGTTGGTTACACTATTTATAACTCAAGAACGGCTAAAGCGATATTGCTGAAAATTGACGGGTAGGTAACGTAGAACCAAGAGACGGACATAGGATACTTCTTGTCCTGTTTGACTGCGAGGAAACAAGGAAAAAAAAACATAATTTTTCCCATACAAACGGAACGCGTGAAATGAAGTTAGCCAAAGTAGCTAGTAGGTTATTCCCCGTGTTGGTCCGGGCTCCTTTGCAGAATAGACCATCTGCCTTTCTTGCCAGGCAGCTCGTAAAAGGTGAGCATAGGCTTATCGTCACTAACACCGTGACATCTGACTAGGTGGTAGAGTTTCGCAGCGACTCGCCCGGATTGGTACCACCGCTTTACCTATTCCTGCCGCCATAACGTCATGACGTGTTTTGGTCTGGAGGGTAAGGTAGCCGGTAAACTTACTTTTGCTCGAGGCCTAACATCCTGACCTCAGGTTGGCAACGCACCATTACCACCTTTGGTGTCTCTAGGCGGCGTAAATTTCTTACCATCAGGAAATCCGCCTGCTTGTTTGCCTTCCTATAACATAAAAAAAAGGTATGTATATAAAAGAAAGTCGTGTTAGTTACTCTATTTGTAACTCAATAATGGCTAAAGCGATTTTGCTGAAAATTGGTGGGGTGGTAGCATAAAAACAGACGACGGACATAGGATATTTTTTATCTCGTTCGAATGCAAGGGAACTAGGAAAAATAGCATTTTTCAACATTAATTTTTCTCATATAAACAGAATGGGTGGAATGAAGTTCACCGAAACAGCTAGTAATATAGAAAATTAAGTATATTACATGTTTCAAATATTGTTTTGATGAATCTGCGCTGGCTGATAGAACATCGACAAAAGTTACGTAAAGAGACACACAAAAAATGAATTAATCAAATCTCCCTAATTCAAAGAAGAAGTCGCCTCACCAGAAAAATGCGAATGAAGATACGGGGAAACACTAGTAATAAGTACACGTCTTGTTTATTAGTAATTCATGTTTCTTTCACAAACAATGCACGGCTACCACGGCTAGGGTTAGAATCTCGATAGAACCAATCCGAGAGGATTTGAAAACATTGTTTTCAGTTTCGAAAAAATCTTGTACTTATCTATAATTTTTTTATGTTTATTGCGTTTGAGCAGCATTTTGTATTAGTCGGGAGTGTAATAGTACGCTGTCAGAGCGAACGACGTCAGATAGAAATGTCTTTTATTCATGTCGGTTGGTTTCATTTGTTTCATTCATTTTGAAAAAACCGGAGATAGTATGACGCAATACTATCTCCGGTTTTTAAGAAGTTAACCATTATTACCGAAATCTCCCGCGTATTCCATGAGAATTGGGAACCCTAAGTACCATCATAACATTGGCACGGCCGGTATTTACCTACACACCTTTGTTAGTTAACGTATTTTTTATAGTAGGTAGGTAATAACCAAAATATGGTCTGGGTCCGACAGTAAACAATTAAATAAATGACTCAAAATCGACCAACCAATAACCGTGACCGTATCAATAAATTAACATATTTAGGCCCAAAATCACAGGACCCTTAACATGGCCATTTATTTTCGAAATGATTAGGTCAACACCACTACGGGCACTACCCGAAAGCTGTCCAGCCCGCAAAGGGTGCAGAAATGCAGGTTTGTGAGGTGACGTCACAAGCACAATCATTATAAGTGCGCCCGCGCAGCCCCGCGCTCATTCGCCGATCTGCGCGCCCGTCGCGCACCGTGTACCTACACGTTAATAGCTTACCGCGAACATTTCAAAGTGATTGTGAGACAAAATGCCGAAGAATATATTAGCCGAAATGGGCTCCCAGGTGGGGCTCACGCCCGCCCGCCAGAACAAAAAGGTAAGCTTAGCCCACTCACGAGGGAAAGTCGCCCCACGTGCTTCCCATAAGCTGCTCATACCAAAATGTTAGTTATGGACATATGCATAGCATCTATTTTTAAGCATCTAATGTTTTGTTTAGGCTGTTTTTACGATGTGTATAAGTAGTGGATAATGCGAAATGTTTGTAATTTCATGTTTTTGGGATAACTGGTGTTTGAAAATGCGATGGTATTTTCAGCTGGGCAATCCGGCAGCACGCGCCGCTCACTGGTCGGTCTCATGGTCAGACATAAATAAACCATGCGAATGACGGTGCCCGAAAAACAATGTCAATATCGCGATTAAGATCACATTCTATGTGATGAGAATCTTTGAAAAACATTTTACCTAATAATGTTATAAAATAATTTCGCATAATATATCTATGTGTGAAAAAAGCTTTCCCATTTTCATGTAAAAATTATTTTCTAACAAAGTCAATCAATGTCACAGATGTTTTTACGACTCGAATAGAATTTTTTCACAATTCATCTGAACGACCAAACGAATGAAAAAATGGATTTTCTGTTTCGGATTTATCAATCCTTTGTAAATAGCTGGTTGAGCAAGTTAATATTTATTGCAATTAGGAACTTCAAAAAATTTTAATTAACATCGTATTGTTATCAAAACTAGTTTTACCAACAATATCTATTACTCGTTATGTTTAATATTATACTAATTAGAACAAGACCACAAAAAAACTTCGGAATCTATATGTGTGTATGAATGTCTTAAGTTTAGCATTATTATCTTAAAATTAGCAAAATACCTATTTTTGTTGCTAAAAATCAGTCATGTGTGTTATGTGATTTATAATATAACTATAATAGAAAAGATGTGACAATCACAATTATTTTCGGAATCTATAATATGTTATGTTAATGGTAGATAAAATTTGTAGATTAAAAAAGTTAAAGTAGGTACTTGGAATTTTCTCGGAAAATATACGGCAAGACTCTTTTGCCTTAACAAAAATTAAATGTTGGATTCATTTTCTCTATCAGCATCAGCAATATTTATTGTTATGTAATTATCACAGATATATATTTAAGTTCAAAATTGTTTCTGTTTTATAGTATATTATTATTTATTAATAAGACAGTAATAATAAATTACAAACATAAGAGATTTAAAAAAAAATAGGTTACAATCAATATTTTGTTGACCATTGATGTAGATTATTACAAGACCAAAGTGGAGTTTAAAAAAACTAAGAATGTAATTAATTTATTCATAAGGTAAACAATATAACTAACGCACTCTATAAACTAGTCACTAGGTTAAATTAGTCTCTATGAATACTCGTATTTACAAGATAAAGATTTTTTTTTAATATAAAGCGGGAATACATTTTATTGACAAAAAGTCCGGATACTGTACGCACACCACTAACATTGCATTTTATACAGTAACAACAGTAACAGGTATGCAAGTGTTTCTATCTTACAATACCTAAGTATATGGAAGTTTTGACCTTACCGCATTCTAACAGAAGCGCGATAACAATGCGAATTACTCGTAAATTAAATATTAATTAGGAAGTCTAATCGATGATATTGAATATTAAAAACTAATTGATAATTATTGACTGTTACTTAAATTGGAATTTATAATTAAAATCAACGTGTCATGTAGGTAACAAAATTAGTTACATTACAAATACTTTAAATACAAGTGCTGGGTTCTATGTACAAATAAGAAACCCTTAGATTTTTAAGAACCTACTGATATATCGTCATATATGCGATAACAACAATAACTAACTTCCAAAAGTGCCAACGAATAATATGTAGGAAAACATAAGGAGATTTTCTTTGGTGAGGTCTCACAAACCTCGTGTCCTTTTGTAAAATGTTAAATGTCATGGGGTTTTCTTTACTAACTATTCGTTGCTTTTGAATATTACAAAAAGCACTGAATGTTACGCACGTACAGGATGTTTATATTAATTGACTTATATTTAGAGATAACTAATTACGCTCACTCTCTGAGTTCAATTAATATTAAAAAAAAGTTTACACTAAGTAATATTTTACTTTTATTGGTACACTTTTTCAATTTTGTATATGGTCTACTAATCAAGGCAGTTCTCATGGTAAGAGACAACTACAAATATTACTGGTTCCTCGCTAACTTATAGCTGGGTATTTGGCCACGTGTGCATATCTTCCAGTTAGCCTACCCTCTAGGACGATATAGTCAGAAATATGTAAGAAAAATCTTTGCGAGCTGCACAGCTCTCTAACATTTGTTAGTAGACACAATGTTCACTAATGGAATAATCTAGTAACATTATATAAATTTTAAAGAAAGAAAAAAATTCGCCCCATGCAGGATGTGAACCTGTAACTAAACTAAATAATAAATATTCCTGGACAATTTACACAAAATGAATCGAAACCCACAGTTAGCAAATTATATGCTTGTGTTATAGATGTTAGTCAACGATTGTAATACGTAGAAATACTTAAATAGATACCAGAATAAATTAAATAAACATGCAGACACGGAAATGCAAGCATCTAAATGCTCATCACACAAATGCATGCCCCCTTCGCGAATCGAACCCGAGCCTCGAGGTTGGTCGTTGTAGTTAGGTGTGTACGCTAGCCACTCGACCAATGAGTTATTGCACCAATCATCTACATTATCGCCCGGAGGACGTCCACTGCTGGACATAGGCCTCCCCCAAAGAGCGCCAAAAGTCACGGTCACCAGCCGCTTGTATCCAGTGACTGACCAGATCATCAGTCCACCGGATGGGAGGTCGTCCCACACTACGTCCTCCGGTACGGGGCCGCCACTCGAGAACCTTGCACTAATAAGTTATTGATTTTATTTGTATACAGCATTATGTACTATTTAATTCCAAGTAAAGTTGAACCTCAAATAAAGTTACGCAGCCTGTATAATCACGCATATTTCGTATTTAATTAACTCGTAGAAAAACGTCAATAACAAAAACTACGGAACAACAGTCCTTTCACAAACGTAGCCAAGGACCTTGTGTATGACTACACGATCTATAACTACAACAAAGTACTCTTATCTGTGAAGATTGGTATGTTTTAACAATTAAAATGTTCCAACCTCAGTTTACACAAACCGGTATTTCACGCCATTCTAAAATTACTCATGATGTCGAACTAGCTGTCCCGGAGAACTTCATACTGCCCCATGTGCCGAGTGAATTTTCCTTCCCAATTTGTCAGATGTTTTAATGGTTATGCTGATGTTCGGGGCTAAAAAAAATCCAAAAAATCTTAATCAGCAGTTTTCAAATTATAAATAATAAATCCATCTTTATTGTGTATACATAGATTAAGCTGCCCCACATATCTATCTAGTAGTAGCTAGGAATCCTAGCTGACAGTAAAGCTGATGTGGATATCAAAAGTATATAGTATATAGTTGGATTTGGTAATAATTAAAATTGGGAATAGTATAATTAATATCAATAATAATTAGGATTACCTTTTTTAGATTTACATTAACAACTATTTTCAAACCGCTAATAAACTCCTCAATTTCATATCATGTTTGAAAAAAAAAAGAAATCTAAGGTATTATTAAAGAAAACACAAAAACATCAATTACCTCCATTTCATAATAAAAATAATTCCTTACTCAGATATGTTTTACTTTTACAATTTATAACCTACATTTAATGTAGCTGACAACCATTTCGTCAAGACAAGACCACTTCAGCTTTCTAACAAAAAAATGTGCATCGAAATGGGTCCATCCCTTCAAAATGTATGATGCTACAGACAGGCACCTCTCTTTTTCTGACGGGGCTTAAAAACAGCGATAAAACTAAATCTTCACAGGAAATATTTAAAAAAAACGATGAATGCTGCAGAACATAGAACTAAAAACAAGGGTAACAAACATTTTTCCCATTTTCCAATTGCTATGTAGTAGTAGTTTATGGTTCGGTTAATATTTAGGTTATTATGTATTGCGGGAAATTGCTTGCAACTGCTGGATAAAATTATAATATAAAGATCGTATTTTTAGGTCGTTCGAAATACACATCGAAATAATTATTCTTGCATACTTCACATATAAAAAAATGTTAAATAATAGATATGGAGTTTTGTTTGTAGCGAACACGGCCTAGTTCTTTGTCATAGGTGTGTCATGTCAAGGATATCCAACAAGCTTAACATTCAAAATATCAATATATAAAAAAATCATGTGACAGTATTTGTTACAACGCTCCGAAAAGGCTAATCCGATTTTGATGAAATTTTATAAGCACTCGGTAGGTCTAATAGGTTATTATCTACATTTCATCCCCATAGGTGATCAGGGTTACTCAAGCCAATTTACTTAATTTATACTAAAATAATCTCTTTAAAGTAAAATGTAAGACATTTGCCGGGTCAACTAGTATATTCAATTAATGCAATAATAGCTATTAACTGTAATCTGTAACGATACAAAAATGTTACACTTACTGAAGAATTTCTATTGAACACGGTGGTTTCTGACAAAACAGGAAAATTGTTTACGTCGTCAAACTACTCGTAACACGTCATTTGATCTATATGTTGCATATTAATTATGGAAAATATTGACCGGACTATGCAAAACCGACCAGTAACATAAAACTGGTGGATGTTTATACAAAACCTAACCATTCACGACAAACGGTAATACTATGTTAATTTATTCACTACTTTACGCTAACATTATGCTTATGTTTTTTAATTATAATAAAATACAAGCTGCCTTTGTTTGTACATAAACTTAAAATGTCACATAATTTGTAGGTATTCCTCTTATTACGTAGTCCACTAAGGAAGAAGTTTTTTTTAAATTCAACCGCCAAGAGGGACAACAGTTTTTATATTTTTTTATTTCTTGGATATTTGTGTATGAAATTTGGTGTGACTGTAGTTAAAAATAAATTATGAGTTACATGTTTCAAAATTTTTAGAAATTCAATCCCCAAAGGCGTAAAAGAGGGCATGAAAGTTTGTAAGAGATTTTTTAATTTTGGACATATTTGCATGAAACTTCGTTTGAATTGACTGTAAAGTTGCTTTTTAATAACTCAACCCCTTAAAGGGCCGGAACTTAGGTCCCCTTAAAGTGGTGGCAAATAACAAATAATACCCGGACAAATTGCACAGCACCAGTGATGTTATTGTTAATGACCTATACTTTAACTTCTTCTCGAATCTTGTGAGCTGCCTGGCAGAGAGTAAGATGGTCTTTTCCACTCAGTGGGTCAACACGGGGACAAAAGGGATAGTGACAAAAATAAATATTAAACAACACATTCACTATCAACCAATTTTAATAGGTACGCATAGTTCAATAAGCATAGCTTCCTAAAATTAAAAGGATTAGGTATTCGTTTTTTTTTTGTTTGAAATCACATACTACAAAAATCTTCAGGATAAATGGATGACTGTTTCTTATTTTACTTTATATTTTTTTTTATTTCTCGCGAAAATTGCTTAACGGATTTAGATGAATGTAGTTTATAAATTATAGTAACACATAGACTTCAATAATTTGTTAAGATTTTGTACAATTAGGCACGCGAGCCGCGGTTGAAAGCGGTCGATTATAAACCAACAAATCATGCTATTTGCATTAATTTAGATAACAGATAACAATGGAACATAAATGCTATATTACAACTATAATTTCAACGCTGTAAAACTGCAAAAACCCGATTCGATTTCAATAATTACATCGTCTAAGAACTTAAAATAAGTATCAGATCCAGATTTGGTGGCGATGGAACCACCTCAAAAAAGCTCTTTGCAATAAAAAAAAATCAAAATCGGTTCTGTCGGTCATTTCTTGACGGAGAAATCGATTACAATACGTAAAAAAATTAAAGAGGTCTAACGTATGATCTCCCTCATCCTTTTGAAGTCGGATAAAAAAATAGCTTATGGACTAATTTTGCTACGCTCACCTAATATTGAATGTTACACTGATTTTTAAAACATGAACATGTTCAGTTAAGGCTGTGGTGCCAATATCGACAAGTCATTAAAGAGCTAATTAATAATAAGTCATAATCTTTTATTTTTAAAACTTCATGTTGTTTTTGGTAGGACTCCTCTGAACTATCTTGACAGAGATCTATGTGATTTTAAATGTGTCATTACATAGTATAAAACAAAGTCGCTTCCTCTGTCCCTATGTGTGCTTAAATCTATAAAGCTACGCAACGGATTTTGATGCCGTTTTTTTAGTAGAATAAGTGATTGAAGAGGAACGTTTAAATGTATATTTTATACCCATGCGAAGCCGGGGCGTATTTTACAAATGCAGCTGTACTATCTTTGACGGGCTTATTCGGAAAATAGGGAAATATGTTGTTGATGAAAATATATAATATGTATCTAATGAGAAGTTGAAATGATTGCTTCTAAAGTTTTCCGTGGAATGTCGTGACGACTGTAGCCACATTCCGACTGCAAGATTATTTTATTTGACATCTCAGAATTTGTTAATTTGAAATAGTGATGGCAAAGAGCGGCGTTGCTTTTGCCAAGAAAGTCATTTGTGCATTTCGTGATAGGTTTGATGTTGTTTATTTTAATTATTCATATGAATTTGTCTCAGACAGCGCTCTTTGTACCGACATCTAAAGACGTTAATATCTATATTTATCTTATTACTTCTACATTTGCATCATATTTAGCAAGAACGAGACTGTATTCAACTGAAATGATATTTTTTTATTCTATCATTGTATCATATTTTAACTTCGACTTCGAAGAAAGGATGTTGTATGTTCGGCTCCTATATTTTGTTATGTATGTTAGTAGATTTCTCTGTCATTTTTTAAATGAGTGCACTTCGGCGGTGGGATCATTGCTATAAAATCTGGATTTAATAATAAAATCATATGGAAATCGAGTATACTCATTTTTATGGACCTAGTAAAAGTTTTACAAAATAATTATTGGACATTTTTAAGTATTTAATCATTTTCTTACTATTTTATAAAAAAGAGGCTTGAAATATATACGAGTAGATTATGTTATATATATATATTTCTATAAAAATCAATTCAAATTAGCCTCGTGGTCATAGCATACCTGAAAGGAGGGAACAATTTCTGTAATAATTTTTTGGTTGTATTAGGTACAGTCAAGACAAGTTTCTTATGAAAAGAAAAACCGACCAAATGGTAGGAAAATGCAAAAAACAAAACTTCAATCCATAAAAAAATCCGTTTAGTTATACATAAATATATAAAAGTTATAAAACATATCATATTATTAAGTTTTATACTGTTGTGCATAGTTCGCCCGGATCGGCAAGGAATTGTTTTTTTTTGTCTGACTAATTTGTTGCTAACCGCGCGGTCTTTACAACTTCACCGAGCTTTTATGCAAGGAATCGTGCCGACTTATCGCTAGCACTTACCACTGTTGTGTTAAGGCAGGAATGCTGTCTGCTTGTTTGCTATTTTATAATCAATACATATAATACGACAATAAAAATTATGTGTCTGCACATTAAACAATTTTCTAAAAAACTGATAGAAGGAAGAGTAACATAGCAGAATAACTTTTTTTGAATTTTTGTCTGCCTGTCTTTCTGGCTGGAACGTTATAACTTCAAAACTGTTCAACGAAATTGAACGCAGTTTTCACAAGTGGATTACACAGAGATAACAGCGTCAAAACTTTGTTTCGTCAAAATCGATTAAGGGAAAAGAAGTTGTGGTCAATTATTGAGAGCCATACGAAGTACGCCGGTTCGGCTAGTGTGATATAAGTTCCGCGCGTGAATCGCATGCAATAACGATTTAGGTGGGGAATTAAAAATTAAAAATAGAAGGTCGGAACAGAATGTTTTTTTATGTTTTATGGTTTAGTTTATGGCTAATTTATGAAAGACATGAGACAAACAGTTGCAGCCACCGACCGCGACGTGGCGCTCGTCTGTGTTTACATAAAATTAACAAATCTACATTTTGAGGTTGATCTCATCATTGCAATCAATAAAAAACTGACGTATCTTATTCTTAACCATACGTATCTAATTATTGAACATAGACTTAAGTAAGACTTAAATAGTAAAGACTTAAGTAAGACTCGGTAGCACTCAAAAACGTCAATTAATATTCAATCTATCATGTAATCATAATAATCTATCATTAAGACACAATTTTGTATAGAAATTGGAAATTTATCAACTTAATGCTAAAGTTTTAATTATTTTGTTTGTTGTAACTACTATAGGTCGTCAATTGAATAAATTATATCGTACTATAGGTACTGCACATTATATCTATATATCAATGCCACTTTTCGTTGTAATTTTATAGCTCAAGAACGGACTTACTTACTTACTTATACCAACCACATGTTTAGGCTTCGTTCGGACTATTTAGTAGTTTACGGTAGATACGGATAAATTAATTTACATTCTAAAAATTGTTTGTATTTATAAATAATCATATAATCTCAAAATCATTACAAAAGACAGTGTGTAAATAGTAAATAAATAATTTAAATTACTAAATTGATTAAACCTATTAAAATATTTGCACACCACAAGTTGGTAGAATATGTTGTAACGCTTAAATAAATTTGTAACACTAATATTCCGCAAATAAATATTTTTTCTTTTCTAGATGGTTTATGTGAAACTGTTCTTCAATCATCACATTTTTTGTAACAAATAAATTCATTAAATGGTGGATCATTTTGTTAATGGGTATTTTTCAGTCAAATTGAAATCTTTTTTCAGATGGGGATTGTGCTGTCATATTGAAACTGTTTCAGTTGTTTTTTCCTTTTTTTGTTTTGTTGTGTTATGTCATTCATGCGGTCATAAACGTAGCGAAGCACGTACCGGGCCGCAAATATATACTTAGTCTGGCCATAAATACTGTTACACTTAAAAATAAAAAAATATTACATTTGAATTTCGAATCTGTCATTTTTATACGATTGTTCATTGTGTTTTCTCATTTTGGCGCCAATACATTGTACAATATTTTGCGATATTAAAATGGAGTGGGGTGATAAAGAGAACCGAATCGCTGTGATTGCATTACACAAAGTAGGTATGGAGCCAAATGCAATTTTTAAAACTCTCCATACACTTGGTTTTAGTAAAATGTTTGTGTACCGGGCTATTAATAGGTACAATGAGACTTCCTCTGTTTGTGACAGAAAAAGATCTGGCCGTCCACGTAGTGTTCGTACGAAAAAGGTGGTCAAAGCAGTAAGGGAAAGAATTCGAAGAAATCCTGTCCGAAAGCAAAAGATTTTATCTCGGGAAATGAAGATAGCACCTAGAACCATGTCGCGTATTTTAAAAGATGACTTAGGACTTGCAGCCTATAAGAGACGCTCTGGTCATTTCTTAACTGATAATTTAAAGAAGAATAGGGTCGTAAAATCGAAACAATTACTGAAGCGGTACGCAAAGGGAGGTCACAGAAAAATTTTGTTTACGGATGAGAAAATTTTTACAATTGAGCAACATTTTAACAAACAAAATGACCGTATTTATGCTCAAAGCTCTAAGGAAGCTTCCCAATTAGTCGACAGAGTGCAACGTGGACATTATCCAACTTCAGTGATGGTTTGGTGGGGTGTTAGCTATGAAGGAGTGACTGAGCCATATTTTTGTGAAAAAGGTATCAAAACATCGGCACAAGTGTATCAAGATACCATTCTTGAGAAGGTAGTTAAGCCCCTTAACATCACCATGTTCAATAACCAAGTATGGTCCTTCCAGCAAGACTCGGCGCCGGGTCATAAAGCTCGGTCCACGCAGTCTTGGTTGGAAGCGAACGTTTCGGACTTCATCAGAGCTGAAGACTGGCCGTCGTCTAGTCCCGATCTTAATCCGCTGGATTATGATTTATGGTCAGTTTTAGAGAGTACAGCTTGCTCTAAACGCCATGATAATTTGGAGTCCCTAAAACAATCTATACGATTGGCAGTGAAGAATTTTCCCATGGAAAGAGTGCGTGCTTCTATTGATAACTGGCCTCAACGTTTAAAGGACTGTATTGCAGCCAATGGAGACCACTTCGAATAAGCTTTTTATATTTTTAATTGTTGTATATTTATGTATTAAACTAACACACTGTAAAAGTAATATATGTTATTTGCAGTTAAAAAAATATTTTTTTTCTTTATTACAATATTTATGGCAAAACTAGGTATTATAACTTAATATGTATACATAAATTCCTTCCAATCAAGTGTTCAAATTTTTAGATAATGTCAAAGTAATGTTTAGTGCATGTAATAAAAGATATCCACGTTATAATTAACTTGATTAAAATGTATTTTTTTAATAATTGACTTCAAACATATAGAATAAAGTCATCATAAGTTGGTTTTATTTGTGTCTTTCTTTCCATATGCATAGATTTATTCTTTGTGCAGTAAGTCTTATGAGAAACACTAAAAGCGAAATGACTTTCGTTCATCACACTATTTTTTATGTGGGCTTCTTTTATTAGATGTACTGAACAATGTTTAAAAATTTAAGGAACTAAGTATTTTGGAAGGACCTGACATATTTGTTACAACTATTACGAATGTACCTATATAATCTTTTTAAGAGATTACTTGAATATTTTAGCGATGTGGACCTTTTGTTGCTGTTTTTAGACCCTGACGAAAAAAGAGGGGTATTATAAGTATAACGTGTCTGTACATTACAATGTTCCAAAACGTCGCTAAAACTTTTAAACGAATCAACGGATTTCGTTGTAGTTTTTTATCGTTTGAAATGAGACGTGATCGAAATGGTTCTTTGCTCATTACATGTAGGCTTTTTTTTACATGTTTTACATTGCATGTAGGAGTTTTTAATAATTTATAATTTAAGTGTTATTTATGTTGTACATTATCGACTTATCCCCTTGCTTTTTTATATTATAATCCCTATGTTTTCCCGTAAGACAAGGCCCTAACCCGTAAACAGATAATCTGAAGACTCCAAGGCTTTGTTTTTTAAAAGATGTACATGGTTCTTCGAAAATAATTATTTAATATAAAATGCAATTAACAAATAGTACTTATATAGTAACATAAACATACTGTTAAAGTAACATAGTAACATTTAATTTGAAAACTCGTTTATATTAAGTCACGGTCGACTTCTGTCACGCAGGTACCGCACCGTAAACAAACACATAAATCACAAAATAGTTTTTCAGTAACACATTATTTTATTTTTGAACCTACTCTTAGATAAAGTAATTAAAATTGTTGAGATTTAAAATCTCACCTGTATATTATGTGTAATGTTATTAATATCTTAACAATATAAATAATAAAAATTAATCCCTATCACGCCCGAACAGATGGACCAATTTAGTTAATTCTTTTTTTGTTGCGTTAGTTATTGTCAAGAAAAGGTTCCTATGAAAAGAAAAACCGGGAAAATTTATGGAAAAATGAGAAATGCAATTCTTTCATCCGTACAAACTGTTTGTAGCTGTTATTGTTAAGCGATACGAAGTTCGTCGGTTCAACTAGTAATTATATATTTTTCGCTTTTCTAATTAAAACCATGAATTGTTTTTCTGGCTACCTTTTCGAAGATAATCGCGCAGGAATATAGTAATTACTTATCAATAAGAATATATTACGTACAGATCAAGTTGAGTATATAGTTTAATTTCTTTGGAAATAACATGCACGAGTCTTCAGATACTTCCGCAGACTCATTTAAATGACATAATGTACATTGTGTATTCAAAATAAAAATTCAAGGTCTATTAAATTATTTATTATATGTAATTGTATAAAATATTCATATTTTGAAGTTAAATACATACATATGAATAATTTTGAATGTTAAATACACTTTAAGATTAGGTTTTATCATTCTTAAATGTATGTTTTCTTATGGGTATCGCTGATTATTTTTTTAAATTACTTTTCGTATTACTTTATAATCTTTGTACAATTATTGAATTAAATTACAACTGATTAGTTTGATTTAAGAGTTATCATATAAACTATATTCTATAAACTATTTCGTATAACGTGTTGTTTATAAATATGTAAAGACTGTAAATGTCATAGACGTTACAGAATGTGGCAAATTCTAAAAGACTATTTTACTCCGTGTTTATTAATAAGACGGAAGATCAACAAAAGATATAATTGATGATTTTTTAAATAAATTAATATGTATTTCTTAACTTTATTTACAATTGGAAAAAAATAAATGGAATATGAATTTAATTGGTATAATTTTATTTGTTTATTTTTGAATAAATTAGTATAGTTTTAATGCAAAATATGACAATACACAAATAGATTTGCATGTTCATATTTGTTTGATCATTTCACATTAAGTTACCGAATCCGTGAATCAGACACCAACAATCTTCTCTAATCTACATTACGTTTTAATATTTACTGTGTTTTAGAAGTGTTTATAGAAATGAGCTTATTTCTATCGCTTCTAAGTTCTAAGTATCTAATCGCCTTTGTGGTCGTAGGGTCCGGCGTCAGACTTGACTTTTAGAGGCAACGGGTTCGTTTCTCGGGTCGGTCAAAAAAAAACTAAAAAATATGTATATTCAATTTCGAAGTAAAAATAACTTTGCCCGAGATTGGATATGTGCCCGTTTGGCGATAGGCTTACCACCTATCACGTAGTAGGACTTAATGTTTTAAGCTCTCGTTGGTGCCCTGGTTGTGCCTCAGCGTAGCTCTTCGAGGATATAGGCGTTAAGACACTTCGCATTTCTAACTAAGCAAAGTGCAACTTAGTTATTTCTTCGCTAGGTACCGAGAACCAGAAAACGTCAAATAATTTGTAGTCGTTCGTGCACCCTGATTTAAGATTCAATGAAATCGTTAAAAAAGAAGAATAATTAATAACTTATACTTTATAGCAATAGTGGCATAATTAGTATAATTGTTGATGATACTACTATAGCATTGAAAGCGTAAGAACTCGTTAATTGGCTGCTAAAAGTGGATACCTACATCAGTAGTCACTGGGCTACTGCTAATCAGAATATCACACTTCTACGTAGTTTGTGATTCACTGAATCTACAGGGGTTTGTTTTGAATAAAAAATCATTATCTTTGAATCAAATTGAAAGATATAAACTTTTCAATCGCAAAGACAAAAGAAATGTTACAAAATGAATTCGGTTTTATGTCCCCAAAGTCAAAGAAATGAACATTTAAGAGTTATAAGCTTAAAAGCCTCAATAAAAATTGTCGTACTGTATTTTCACCTAAGTTTTGACACAAACGGCTGAGTATTGATGTTGGTTGATAGGTTGTCTCTAATGCTAGGCCATTGTTAAACCCTAAAGGGGGCAAACAAATTCCAACAGGGGCAAGATTTTGCATGATAAACATACTTATATCCGTATTTCGGCCTGAGTGTTTATTAAATTTGTTCCGATCTGTTTGAGTATTTCTATATATTAGTATCGTAGACTGACATCCAAAAGATAAACATATAATTTGCTTATATTTGTGTAACTTGTCGAATGATATTTTTTCTTACTAAGTATTTTTTTCTGCACACAAACAAGAATATTTTTATTATATTTGAAAAAGACATTTACTTATACACGATGTAATTCTTATTTATAAAGCTTAAGTCTGAAACACTGCTTAAGGAGGTTTTTCTTAAACAATGTAGTTAAAGTATCTTGTACGAAACAATGTACCTAAATATATGCCTTTTCGTAACATACAGTGTTACAATTTACTTGTTTTAAATCTAGAATTTGACCTTAAACACATTATTTTTGGACGTCTAGTATAGATTTCAGTCTCCAGCAACATGAAAGTTACGTTGGTTCACTTACTGCGTCCCTGCGTCAGTATGCCTCGTACGAAATATAGTGGAAGATATTAATAGCTTGGATATATCGCAGTACATATATTTTAATAGCAATATCCGAGCCTTAACCACACACAGTGTCGAATCGCAAACATGTGATTGTGATTAAATATTTATATACGACTACAGCACACCGTCAATTATACAACAGCAGTTATTCGGAAAAACCAATTCTTGTTTTTTGTTGAATTTAAAATAAAATATTTCTTGAAATGTTAAAAGGGGGAATTTTAGGAAATTTACGTTAAATGATTTGCTCTCAAATTTCAACTTGAGACAGTCTCGTGAATGATCGTAGTATTTTACATAAACTTTGGATGTGGTACGTAAGGAGAAGTTTTATGTTTTACGAGCTATACAAGTATTGATTGAGTTATTTTTACATTTTTGTCATTGTTATTGACTTAATACTAATCGTCTTAACCGCACGTTCACACATGCGTGACGCGACGTGTCGCAAATGATATCTGTAGAACCACGTAACTAAGAACGAGATAAATATGTAGCATATTCCTTTATACAAAATAAATCGTTTAATTGTTTTTAATATCATTACGTGCGCATATTGAGATCGTCGAAAGTTGAAGCTTCTAATATTATGTTCAATAAAATACTGTGTTTGAGTTAGATACTAAATCATAATAATTAAATATACTTTATGCGAAATAACAAACTATGAATGTCCATTTTCTTGTCCAGTTTTGTAATATTTTATAGATTGGCCTACTTTAAGTTATACAATGACTTAATTAAGTTATATTCACAAAATTTATAACAAATAATTCATCACTATCGATAAAGAATCAATGATGTTGCGATGAAAATATTAATTAAAAGTTATTTTACAGAGGTAATATTTGTTTTTAGTTATTGATAGAATTTGATAAAAAAAACCATTTCTTAATTGTAGAGGTTTAAATATTTGCAAAGTATTTTCTCGTATATATTGATTCTGTAGTGGAAGGAACCACAGGATGCCACCAACTTCCACCAAACATATTTAAAATATAATATTTCAGAAAACATTTTCAAAACCTAAAAAGAATTTACTTGTCTGAGTTAAACTTTTACTTACCAGTATGTTCATATTGATACTAAAGTAATTTACTAAAAACGTCAAAATTATGAGCAAAAAGATGTTATTTTTTTGTCTTACTAGGTACTAAGAGTAAAATTGACACATTTCCAACGTTTCTCGAAAAGACATTGCACCAAATTAAGCACCTTGATAGTTCCATGTCATAATCAAACAGTTTAAGCTATACCTATCTACCAAAAGATATACTTTTAGCCTTACAGTCAAAAAGTAGGTACTGAATACCTACGTAGATATATAAATTGTCTATGGTTGGCCTTGTCCGATGAAAATTGATTCCTTTTTTAATATTGTCTTATCCTTTGTTTTACAGACTACTTATGTAGTACGTATGTACTTATATTTTATATCTTTGTATTCTTAATGAGGTATTATTTTACTAAAAACAAAGCATTAGTATTTACTTAACAAAACAAAAGAATGATGTAAAATATCATAACAATAAGTTATTGGTAACAATTAAATATGACACAAAACCTATAAAAGAGACAAATGTATTTTTATGACCACCACAGCTCCATCGACTAACCGCGAGGCTATGGTTCGATTCTAGAAGTGCGTAGGCATTTATGTGATGAATATTTTGCTGTCTGTATTCCTGTGTTATTTTTTTATGAAGTATCGTTGACCGACACTCATAACACCAGCATATAATTTGCTTACTTTTTAACTCAATTACTATAACTTATCCAGGGATATTTAGAGATGCTTTATATGATAAAATAGCGAATAAGCACACCACTCTCCTGATGCTAAGACATAATCGTGGCCTATACATTTCATACATGATACAAGCACCATAGTGAATTATTTTACGATTTACAGTAAAAAACTTACTAATTCTAATCGACTCTGTGGTCTAGTTGTCCGGTATCGGACTTGACTTCTTAAAGTCCCGGTTTCAACCCCCGGGTCGGACAACATAAAAAGGAAAATAACGTTGCTCAGGATTTGATATGTGCCCGGTTGGCGACAGGCTTACCACCTATCACATACATGTTTATATCATATACATGTAGGACTTAGATTCTTCGGCTAGTTGTGGCCTGTGGGTGCTTTAGTTGTGCCTCTGCCTACTTCTTCGGGGATATCGGCTTGGCGACCACTTAAATTTAGTTGCCTATCGTGTATTGAACATCCTAAACATTAGGAAATATCCCCGCAAATGTTCATGCAGCCGTTTATTATGTGTTAGGGGAATAACACACATACTGAATATTTATACATGTTAAGATAAATCAATCAAAATAGTAACAACTCGTAGCTGTCATGTTCATCTTTTTCAATCACAAATCCAAGAAAATATTGACGGTAAATTGTCATGACAAATAAAACCAACATAAAATACGTCAAGCAAATTGTTCTTTCTCCTTTTTTTAGGTAATCACATTAACATTTTGCCATTAATCAAATAGAAATTGTATCACTTGCCATCAAATTTACTAAAATCGAGATTTAATTATAATAAGTCATAAGTCGTCAGGATCTTGGGTGAAGCGGTGGCCTACTTACTCAAGCTCATGTATTGAGATTTGGCGGCAACGAGTAACTACACGTAACACGAATCACGATACGCTAATTTCTTCATAATCATTTCATTTGTGCACTTTCACTAAACAAAATTGTACAAAATGCCAACAAAATTGACTAATTTCACTCAATATACCTATACACGAAATTAAATAATTATTTAAAACACTTCGACTATATTTTCTCTCGATGCCGCCAGGATATTGTTAGCTGTGAGATGTTGAGGATATTATACACAGACTGACGAACCTAACAACCTAATAAAATCCTAACATTGTTGGTTTTTTTTCTACAATTTTTAATTAATTTTCTTAAATTATGAGTTTGACAATAAATTTCATTAATTCGGCGGCCCTGAAGAGAATCTCATCCAAGCATAAGAAGATTCTATTTAATATTTTTGTAAGCCCCTCGGAACATTTTTGGGAAAATACTGAACTGATTTTGATCAAATTTCGCAACTTTAATTTAGTCCAACTTAGAAGATAAGGTTTTAGTATACGTGCCAAGCCGCGTGCAACATCTAGTATCAATACAGCAATACAAAATCGTATCAAACTGAACAATTTATGAGGGTTGCTTTCATTGATATCTGCCATACTCAGCATGAGTCGGAGGTATTATTATTATCGTTAAAATTTATTTGATCTTGATGTCGTTATTTGATCTCTGGAAGATTAAGATCTCTCAACAAAACGTTTTAAAAGAAATATTGAAAAGGCAGTCTTAAATAATTCCACCTTCATCCCTTCTTCACTTTCCATCAGGTGAGTAAAGGATTATCATACAAATTATCAAAAATAGAAAAGCTCCAGCGAATTGTATTTTATGCATAGCGAATGCTGCATTTAGCGAAGTTAATAATTTATTTGTTTGTAATTTTTAAACTTTTAAGCGACTCCAAAAAAATGAGGTTTACATTCCGACTGTGAATTTTTTTGTGTACTTATTACTTAATTACTATACTAATAAATAATCGAGTTAGATGGTTCTTTTTTGGAAAGATAATCCCATACTAATTTTACCATAATCCGGCTGATACTTTTTAAGTTATATGTTTTAATCGTATTAGTATTATAAATGCGAAAGTTTGTCGGTTTGTTTGTTTGTTTACTACTTCTCCAAGTAAAAACTGCTAAACCAGTTATCATGAAATTTGATACGCACATAGAGGGTAACTTGGATTAACACATAGGATAACTTTTATCCCGAAACAATGTTCCTGTGAGACCACTCAGGCAACGCTGCGGGCAACAGCTAGTAATGCATAAATTACTACTAGTGGGATGTTGATAAAATTGATGGGATTATCTCTTATCTATTAGCTATTTTATATAAAAAGAATCATCAATAATTGTAAGATGATCGCGAAATTATTGAAATTGATTTTTTTGCAGTTTTACGGCTCTTACATTTTTCTTTTGTTGTAGGCAAATAGTTTATTTTAATTTGCACATTCTAGGAGAGAAAATAATGTTTTATTGTACAAAACATTTTTTTGAGTTTGTTTTGCTTCGATTGCATTTGTTTTAATAAACATCGGTCTCTGCTTGAAGAATATGATGAATATTGCTGCTGAATACGAAACTTTCTCGAAACAGAATTCCTGCAACATTTCCGGAGTTTTAGTATATTTTCTAGAATATCTTCATAGACACAATACTATTTAGCCCAAAGTCCTTTCTTTTCTATATCGTGTCGATATTCTGTATTATACAGATTTGCTATTACAGTTTTAGAAGTTATCCTGGTAATGTAAACAATTCTCTAATTTTCATACATTTCCGTAACATATGACATACATCTGTATATTATATGAAAATAAATCTCTATTTTCCTTGATCATTGCGTCACGTGAAAACGGATGGAATAATAATTACTAATCCTTTTTTGTTGCCTACATTTTATTTAAAAAAAGGATTTGAAATTTTACTAGATTTATTTTATTTTTCATAACTGTCAGATAATACCCTAACTTTCAGTATCTAAACAGGACAACGTCTGTCGTGTCATACAACATAAATATTGTACTCATTATCCCTACGTTTTAGTCAAGATAGTAAAAGTGTCGTAAACATTAAATCAATAAAATGAAATATGGCTATAAACAGTCCGACATCGTTTAACTACATACGAAAGCAAATGCCATTGTAATCGCAGTGTTGCCCAATCGTACATACACTGCGCTTTGGTATGTAGTACTCGCTTATAAATAAAAGTGTAAATCGTCTATTTTTTAAGTCAGATAGTGAATATGCGACTCTCCTGAAAGTAAGAGATAGCCGTCGCCTATAGACACTGATGAAGTTACTGATGTGTTATCTTGTGTCAAGGATAGAGCCCGGGGGAGTTGAAGCGTGAAGAGTGCTGTGCAGCAGCCAGCACGCCCGAATCGGTAATACGTCCTTAACCATTCTTGCCGCCACAAAATACTATCTTGTTCCTTTCTAGATTTGGCTGACTTGCACTTGTGATTTTCGATCCCGTCCGTAAGAGAAGGCGCACGAGGGACTTTTGTTTTGTACTAAACCGTACGTAACCGTACTTTTATAAAAGGTGCCAGTCTCATCGTCTTTCCTGCTTGTTTTCTATTAAGTTATACAAAAAATATATAGCTAAACTGAAATATGATATCTTGTAAATCAAGCCGGATGTTCCGGTGATTCCGGAACGAGTCTTCTGTCTTTATAACATTATATTTGAATATGCTGATTTATAATTATATAAATATTATATAATACATCAGACGATATAGTAATTAAAAGCTACATTGATTTTTATAGTATAAAAAAGCGAACCAAAATAAAGCTACAAATGCTAAGAAAATTTTTAACAAACCAAAAATTATATAGGTGCGCTTCGAACTTGGAGCTATGATATTCAAATTTAATCGAATGTAAATTCCTTAACCGACACTAGACATTGGCAAGCATTTACGCAAAGGCTGCACGTAAAGGTATTATTACCAATCCGGAAGAGCCATTGCAAAACTCAATATCTATTAATACACATAACGTAGACTGGTTGTTTTAAAATCGCTTCAGTTGTTGAAACTGTTTTCAATTGACTTATAAATGGTATTGCCAGCGCCTATCTTATGTTTACCACTTTTTTCAACAAAAATATACGGATCAGTCTCGTCCTTTTCTTATCTGTAGAAAAATAAATACTAAAATTAATCAAGAGCGGTAAAGTTGTAAACACCGCGAATTTAGCAACATATTAAACATAAATTATATATATTTGTTCACAATAAATTTCAGAAACGAATATTTATGAATCTCTCAAGTGTACCCGTTAAAACACCCTGCTAGAAATGTTGAGATATAAATAACGCGTACATTTTTGCTTATGTTAAATATTTTTACATTAATAAGTATAAGTCAAAAACCACACTTCCGAGCATTATAAAATTAATATGGGGCCTCCGCGGAATTATGACGTTTCTTTTTAAAAAAAAAACTATCAAAATCAGTTTTACGAGTAATCGTGTAACAAACATACAAAAAAATTTAGAACCTCCTCTTTTTTTGAGTTAGTTAAAAATACAAATTTTCAAGTGACGAGCCATATATACGGAAATACGGATAAATATGATAAAAATAGAATGTTGTCTGTCTATTGCCCAACAAAAACAGTTTGATTAACCGAACTCAACCTTCTTGCATTGATTCTCACACTTGACCTTGCACTTGTTTCCTGGCACTTTGATTAACATGGATACACGCAAACCAATGTTTGTTGCAACACTGACGTACAACATTGCGTACAACTCTATTATAACTAGAACAAAACAACAACTACCTACAAATTTATTGAGTTTTTGCGGGGTTGAGAAAAATATTTTTTTGTGATATTGGAAGGCAAACAAGCAGACAGATTTCCTGATGGTAAGAAATTCACGCCGCCTAGAGACACCAAAGGTGGTAATGGTGAGTTGCCAACCTGAGCCAGGGAGGTTACGCTTCGAGCAAAAGTAAGTTTACCGGCTATCTTCTCCTCCGAACCGGTACACGTTAGCAAAAAGCACTGACGTTATGGCGGCAGGAATAGGTAAGGTGGTGGTACCAATCCGGACGAGTCACTGCGAAATTCGACCACCTAGTCCGATGTCACAGCGTTAGTGACGGTAAGCCTATGCTCGCCTTTTACGAGCTGTCTGGCAGGAAGTCTATTCTGCAAAGGAGCCTGGACCAACACGGAGAAATGTAGACGCGTATGCATGATAAGTAAAATTAGTCAATGATGTTTAATTTTTGTTTAATTAAAGTGCAGAAGTGATTTTATGCAGAAATTATTAATTCGTCTATCTTCTCGATGCCTCCAAATTTCACTCGATGAGGTGGTAAGGATGACCGCTTTGCTTAAGACCCTGATATGACATACTACGATGACTTGTGACCACTTTTTAAAGTTTAAGCTCGATTTTAATAAATGTAATCATATCTTGAAGCATATCAATTTAACTTGACCATAATATATACGTTGACGTTATACATATTATACAATTCTATGGAATTACTATTGAAATATCCAAATCAATGGTGTTTTTAGGCCACAGCTACCTCTTACCATCAGGATAGCCGAGTGCTTGGTCACTCTCTCATTAAATAAAAAAGAAACAACTAAATTTATCACTTATCGACGTCTAAAATGCAAAACTGACTAAGCCATAAAACACCAAAGTTGAGTCATATATATTACACCAACCAGATGCCTAATAGTAAACATTTATAAAAATCTAAAATTTCTATAGTGCTGTGTATTATTCATCGTATATATCTTTCTTATTAACATACCTATATCTATGAACTACGCATAACATAGTGTTGTCCGCCACTGAATATCTAAACTACTTAAACGATTTTAATAATATTTGCATACCTTGTGCAGTTTGATCTAACTTGAAAGATAGGATTACTTACTTCTAAATTTACAGTCGCAATATTACTTTAATGTAACAAAAATCTTAGCCATAGCAACGTGTGGCCGGATCTGCTAATTACTTTCATGATTTCAATAATTTTGTAGTCATACAAAAACTCGTATACATAATACAACTTCCATTAAAGTCTCAGTAAAGCTTAGTAAGACGCAATTTTAAGTATACAAGGTTTACCTTTAATTAGGTATCATTATACTCATTATTACCATAATAGTACAAAGGTTTCGTTAGTAGCGGGGACATTACCTATCTTACACGTCAATCTTTTGTACAATCTTCTGTCTGTACGTGGTTTGTTTTGTCCGCTCTAAAATATCTATCAGTTTATCTCATACGTTTAAATAGTAAACTAAGTATGTGCTTACTTTGTAAACATCCAAGTCCGCATCCTCGAAATGGTATCAAGAGTCTAAAAAAAAAACTTAAAGCTGAAAAACGCACTCACGATTAGCCAAGAGGACCTTATACTAAATCAGTCCCGTAACATCATAGGTGGCAAAGTTATCTACTCGGTAATTGAACTCAAGACCTCATGTTACGCCAAAGCTAGACCACAGCGACGATTTGAAAGATAAGATGATGTCTCTAATTGATGTGTCTAAGAATTAAAACTTATATTTGAATACCCGGGTTTGAACCCAGGACCTCGTGTAACACCAAAGCTGGATCACTATAGGTGATTAAAAAAATTAAAACTCAGGATTATCAAGATAATAATCTGAGTTATTTTTGTATTGGAACTTGCGCTGGGCTCATTAAATGCGGAAATTAAATCTGGTTATCCTTCAACCGACAAGAATGCAGACTACTTGTTCACAGTTCATGTAAGATATTGTTCTTAATGTATGCGTTACGATGTACCGTACATACATACCATGTACCATACATACAGGGGAGACGAACATCATGTGAACAAAAAACGCTAAATTTGTTTTTATATAGGATACAAGCACTTTTAAGCTTTTCAAGAAGGGAAAGGCTACGTTATTTATATCAAAGAACTTAATGTTATGTACATTTGGAGTGTTGTAAGCTGCAATGTTGATTAACTTTATATCGATCTAAAACCAGTTTCCAAGGATAACTTGACATAAGGACGGTAAACTGAATGCAATTGTGTAGGTCTCGCCGACAGATGTAAAAAATACAAAATTGGAATAATTATAAAGTTATAAATTTTCCGTAAGCCCCGAAAAAAACTGACCCTAAAGTACCAAAGAACTATCTCGATCACTTAAGCCTTCAAATAAAAAAATCCGTATCAAAATTGTTCCACCCGTTCAACATTTATGTTGCCATAGACAAGCACATTCGTGTCAAACTTTGACACCCCTTTTTTTCTATCGGGGGTTAAAATTGACATAATGTTTATTAAAACATGTTAAGTCTGACTTTTATAAAGCTAGCTCTTTCTCGACGACCACATTTATTATCATGAACATCTAACCTTCTCGAAAGTTAGATCGTATCCCTGGCTCAGGATAAGTTAATTAAAATTACTGCTTTCACTGCGCCTAAAAGCTTAAGGCGATTTTGATATTTTCCCGCCAAGATGTAGAATTCATTTAAACTACCGATCAGCTGATGTTCATGGTTGACGTAATGTGCGGAAGGATGCTATAGGAGATGCTTATGCATGACGTATTGTGCGGAAGGATGTTAGAGGAAGCATGTGAAAACCCCACGTGCGGGTGTTTCCCTTATCACAATAACCTTAGTGTTTTCCTTACATCAGACATTATAGTAGTCCTGTCTCACGCGAGCAGTGCGCGGTTGTCTGTGATGATCGAAATTATTTTAATTTATTTTTAGTTATAGAAATATGATTAAAAAACGTGACCACTCACTAGACAAAACGTGACCACGAACTGGAAAAAAATAAGGATGTAATAAATCATTATAACTTAAATGATAGCTTGAAAGATTTTAATAAAAATTACTAAATCTAAGTATTTTAGAATATTATGTTGAAGTAAGTAAATCTTCTTTCTGAGTATTTACCATGAGTTGGTATAGAATATGTTCGGTAAGTTACATGTCGAAATCTATGACACTATTGGTCTAATAAAAATGTGGTTCTCTTAGTTGCCAATCGGGGAGCTGTTCAAAGTTTTCATACAAATAATAGAAGAGGCAGTGAGTATAGAGTAACTTGACAAGCTATAAACTTATGGTAAGGGCTCCGTTCTTTCTTAGTTGCCTTATTAGTATCAAGTTTGACCAATTGTCTATACCTAATATTATCTAAATATAGCTCCACATATTAGTTTTTTGGCAATTTTGCAACTAAATAAATTATATTAATAAAAATTTGTCAATCATTAGAATAATTGCTAGGTAGGTACGTACCTAACATTTAAAATAACAAAGCCCTTACCATGAGTTAGTTGGGCGCTGAAATTCGATAGCGTCTCCATAAATCATTCGAATGAAAGCTTGAAGAGAGTCTTTAGTATAACACTATGAAAACTTGAAGAGAGTTATTAAAATAAAGACCATCACAGATTTTGATACTTGAATTGTCGAGTGTAATCTAAAGCAACATATTATGGTAAATGCTCAGACTCTAGGTTTTAAAAAGCATAAAGTTTACATCCTTTTAAGTCGTTCGCGTCAAAACTGACTCGACGCACGAAATCATGTGCGTTAATGTCATATGTTAACGTAGTTTAATATTTATTAAATAGTTCTCTTGAACAAATGTAAATTAGATTTAATAAGTCCTCTTCCGTTAAATAAACGTGATTGATGGTGATACTCTTTGTACTCGAAACCAAAACGCGGAACTTCTCAAAATTGTATTACGAATTCTCGTGCTATGTCATTTGAGATAAGACACGTGACACTTCCTACGTTTGTTCATCCTTAAATTAATAGCCATTTAAGATTTTAAGCGATTTCAATTAGAAAAAATTTCGTGTTTCTGCTCATGGTCACTAATTAGATATCTTCATTATGCGCCACAATATTTTTTTATTCCTTGCTACTTGCAAGTTATTATTTTAAAGCGGCCTCATAATATTCAATACAAATAATATTTTCTGGTCCATTCAGATTTCAAATTGGGAAGTGTGAAACTTCAATCATATTCTAGAATATTCATTCAGCCAGACCTTTCTTACAACAATTCTCTTCTTTGACACCCATTGCTTTATAATTTAGCGAGCTAAACGTTCTAGATTAATTAACAACTCAAAAATCGACTTTTGCATTTTCACTTGATCATAAAAAATACGAAAACAATGAGTTTAAAAATTACAAAAAATATATATCTCGATTGAAAGAAAACTCAATGCTCATTTTTGAAGATTTTTCAATCCCCTTTAACAACAATTTATTCAATATTATTATATAAAAAAATACAACACGGTAGATAACGTAGCCCTATGTCCGTACTGCCGACAGCGATTGAATAGGATATTCAACCCGTAACCAAGTCAGCTAGTTATTACATATATATAGGGCAAGTGCTTTCTGAATTGCGCCACCGAGTAAATTACTATTAAAAAGCAATAAGGTGTTAACAAACCTAGAAGTAGGTATTTAAGGAGGCAGGAAAAATTGCAAGAAACTGATTAAAAAGTATCTTCACATCCAATTCCTCGAAGACGTACGCCTACCGAACCACACGAATACTTACTCAATCCTCTATATACTATAAAAACATGAAATATATTCCTAGAATTCCTAAATAAAAATAGATGTTAACGAGTCGTTACCCTAAGCATACATTTTGTAAAATCTCAACTGTAATTTAGAAACCCTGTCGGTTTACGTCAAATCTCATATGTCACTAATGCGTGAGGGGGCGATCGGAAATTAAAAAGCCTCACGTAATAAACGAGCGCTCCTTCTAGAAGATTTGAAACTGGAACAACGTCGAACAAACCACCACACGCATTGCGTTACGGATTGATGTGAAAATTGTATTCAATTCCACAACTTGTGCAACCGACTGCATTCACTGAGTAGGTAATGGTATCTTATTTCAGACAATCAGTTCGCAATCCTTGAGAGACGTCGTATAACTGGTTTCATCTGGATTTTACCAGTACCTCCATATTTTCTCTGTAACGGTACTTTAGTCAACTACGTAGCATATGTTGTATTCAACATTAAACTTTGATCAACAACAATAATAAGTGTGACATAAAACATAATCATCTTCCGAGCAGTATTCGTAGTTGACCCCTTATATAAGCCAGGGAACCTAGGCTCAGTTTTTTGATCGATTAACAAAGGAAAAAATGTCTGTTTATGTGTTTATGTTCATCAGTGAGAAGATAGTAAACAAGCTGTCCTCGTGGCTCTTCTGACGTTAAAAGAAAACCAGGCCACAGTAGATAATGTTAATCTACTGTCTTGTGGCCGAGGTGCATAGCCATTTTTGAATATCTACCGGCTACCCGTCTATCTCAATCAGAACATGAATGGCAGCAGCAAGGCAGGCTGGTGAGACGGTTGATCCTTACCCGGACAAAGTGTAACATTGCACTCTACTGGTGGTCTTGTTGGTAACGACTCATTCAAACTTTTCTCGCCTGTTGTGCTGCTTGGCAAAAGGGCAGATGGTCTTATATGGAAACCCGGACCGATACGGAGAACCACGCGGACTAACTACTAATATCAAGTTAAATCACCAATATTAGCAAAGAATTATTGATTGCTGAATGTAAGCATCTATTAATAGGTATGTGCTAAGTCTTTTTATTGTTAATTTACTGTCCTATTAATAAACATAAACCAAAGTACTCCAAGTTGACATTATACAAAGTATTACGATGTAACAAGACAAAAATGGGGCCAGTTCTACTAAGCATTAACTAAACTTAAATTAAATATCGGTTAAAAGCAGTACAAGTTTATAAGTCTCTACTAATTGAACACGTATAAAGCGTACTATCTCTTTTGTTTATATTTCGTTAAAAAGATATATCCTACATCATAGGCATAGGCATAGGCAACAATGTCAAATTGTACTTTTGATATTTCTTGACAAATTGAACCTTATTCCCAAGTGAGCAGTGATTTATATGTTGTTAATATGTTAGTCGACGATTTAATACATAGAATTACTTTCTAGTATAACTTCAATAAAGGTAATAAACACACCAAAACTAAGAAATGCAGACATCTAGACACAAATGCCCGCTCCTGTTGGGAATCGAAGCCTTATATTTGGCCTGTATCGTTACGCTAAACACTCGACTAACGAGGTAGTACTTTAATCTATGTTTATAAATAAGTGTTTTTATATCGCCCAATAGAATTGATTTGAGGTTAGAAAGCTTCGTCAGAATTCCCACGCATCTATAACATTCGTAATAATATGCAACGAAAGCATGTGATAAATGTCGACTCATGGGGGAGGAGTGGGGGGGTATTACGCCAATACTGTGACTTCATTTGCATAAGCCCGATTTTGTAAATTAGAGGCCGCAACTTTCACATTTGCATTTTGTGCAATAGATTTTTTTAAGTCTTTTGTAATGTGTCTTTAATGGTACTACTTTTATTTTTTAATAGTAATATACAAATTTACGAAATGTAAAACGTAAAATCTGTACATCTGTACATATCTCTTGCCACGATGTACCTAAGATTAGACTTCGGAATGTACTGAATCGGTTAAAATCGTTGATATTGGTGGTAATTTTGTTGCGCACTCTCTTATCTAATTTTAAGTTATCGCTGTCTTCATTCACCGAAAGGAACAGAAAGAAACAAAATACTTTTAGTGCTCTGAAATTACACCGTACACGTCATTTCTACAGACGTTTAATCTATCACTTAAAAAATTTTGATAAAAACATCACAGTTTGTCATGTCCGGACTAATCTAACATGTTTAAAATGTTCCATCTCTTTTGTTGTTGTTTCATTTGAAAGAGATAGTGTGAACCCAAAATAAATTTATTTTGTGAACAGCAAAATTACCATCAGTAACTCAATGTATGTTTGGCCAACCTCAAAGATCCAGATATTTCAACGAACTCCCACGAGAGAACTAAAATAACTTCGATATGCAAGCGAAGCCAAAAGCAACACTTAGTGTATTAAAAAAAAACAGGATTCCGTAAGTTATAAACTGTATTAATGATTGTTGACCATACCGACTTACCGACAAGTTTTTATTTTCTTGAATTAATCTATTATCAGTTGATTTTGTTGCTACATATGAACCCCTAAAACTTGATCTTGCCTTAGAAAATAAAGGCAACAGCGACTCGTAAGAGGTGAGAAATTGTCACACAACAAGACCACTGGTGGTAGAGTGCCGTACAGCAACTTGGCCAGGTCCCTACCTGGCCAAATTGCTGCCACCGCCTAATCTATTCCTACCGCCGTCATGACACAAGACAGCGAAGCACCTACAACGTCTAAGGTGCATGTAGACTTTCCCATAAACTAGTTGATATAATTTCAGACAATCACAATCTGTTTAAACGATAACGAAATACACCCCCAGTTTCCGAAACGGAAATAAATTTTAATCTACGATTGATCTCTTCATGACAGCGCGGCGGTTTAGATTTCTACACTGAACTCATGCTAAAAGCTGTAAGGAAGAAACAATTCGTAGATTAAAATTAATTGAGGTTGCGGAAACTGGGAGATAATGGTTTATGTGATAAATTATCCAAATCCCCGTTAAAACTAGGGTTTAATCCCCGTTTTTTTCCGTTTACAGGGTTAGTACTCATGATTCTGCCTTCCGCTCCGGCCACTATTTTACCTCCTATCTGCCTTCCAGTCAAACGGATTTTCTCTACAAACCATTCTTTATTCAAGTTATTAAGCTTTATCGCCTCTGTTGCGTCTGCTGTGTCTAACGCTTCGGCGTAAGAGTTGACTTCATGAGGTTCCTAGTTCGATTTCCAAGTCAGGTAATCTTAGGAAGATGTGTTTTTTTTCAATTTTCAAATTAAAAAAACAACGTTGCTGTGCTTATTGTACCTACTACTAGCAAAAGGCTAGCAAAAGGTTTGCCACCAATCATATTGTGGGACTTGGTTTCTTCTCTTATCAGCTAATCGTTGGTGCCTTAGTGGTATCTCTGCCTACCGCTTCGGGGATACGGGAGTGAAAATACTTTATTACGCTTTGGAATTTACTTCCCACTGATGAAATTCTCCTTCAAAGGTGACGTCTAAACATGCGTTGAGGTATTATTATCTCAGTAATTGATGTTTCTTATGTATGTAATAACATGTACTCAAGTAAATTCGTATGTACATACGTAAGTATTTCTTTGTGTATGTATTTATGAAAATATTTGCTATTATTATAGTTTAATTTGTAGGTATTATGCAAGTTGTATGTATTTATAAAACCCTCCAACGTTTATATAATTTCTGTTTATTATTTTAATATTTGTTTTCTTCGTATTTCATCACAAACAAAATTTTCATAATATAATATATTTCGGAACCTCCTCCGCTTTGCCTGGTAAAAATGCTGTATGGCAATGTCATCCATTGAGTAGCTGTGCATAAAATAAATAAACGATGTTACGTACTTTAACATAAAATTATTCAATAAAACTTATCAGCATCATCACTATCGACATAGCAATTTAATCTCTATTATTTTTATTACTTTCATTTATCTTTTTTATAGCTGTATAAAACAGTTGGTTTAGTTTTAATACTTGTAATTGTAGGACTTTTAGGCTGATTTTTAACACAAGCATATAATTTGCTTACTTTGGGGTTAGTTCAATTTGTGTTACTTTTCCAGGGATATTTTTTTATTTATTTAAAAAAATTAACAAAAAAATGGGAAGAAGTCTCGTTCCTCACTACATAACAAAAAAAGTCTGATTGCAAGGGAAAACTAACATTGGAATTTCTACGTCCATGGTATGACTAATTACCTACTTTTAAATGAAGTACGAACTATGTGCACATGTGCAAGGCACTATACGGTGGGGCGGGGTGACAACCTTTAGGTTCAAACTTAAAAAAAATATCAAATAAATTTGAAAAAGGTTCCAGATCCCTGGAACTCTTTGACGTAATAAAAGACGTATTTTTTATCTGGCTGCAAGTATAGAAGGGTTATGTATGCGTTGTAATGCATGTGAAGGGAAACATTACTGTAATGTTGTTTGCTTAGCGGAAAGTTTTTCTAATATATACGTATGTTTGTAGACGTTCATATGCAAGATACGTACTTTCCGTGATATCTTGCACCACGCTTCACAGATTTATTTGATTGAAATGTTACTACATTCGTCTCAGTGCAAGTTTTCTCAACGTATATAATTTCCTTACTTTGGGGTTAGATTCAGTTTGTGAAATTTGTCCAGAGATATTTATTTATTCATATTGCATTACAGGCTTACAAATTATCTGACCCCCCTAGTACTTGGAAACCTAGCGGGTGTCAGCCGTCAGATATTTCGTTTGCTTACTATAAATTTGGTGCGGTCTGATTATGTAGTATTTTTCATATTGTGCTTTTTTGAGACACTGATTTTGTCGTAATTTGCAAAATTTAAATAAGTGTTTCTCCTCGTACATATAATAACTCTACTTAACTTATTTCCTGAACATTACTTTAAATGTCTATATCGGGTGATTTTCGCACTCACTATTTCACTCTACTTATTGGAAAATAATGAGGACAAGCGTCAACACCTGCCTGACGGCTTCGTCGCCGTCGTCGCAGACCGGTTGGCGCGACGGACCGGTTGCGATGGAAAATTGAAAGCTTTCTCAATGTGCCATTCATACAGGACCACTACTTGAGCATAACACAAAACTTCACGACTAGCCGACTTGAACAGACGATTAAATTACCTTGATTTTTTTTATTTCTACAAAAAATAATTAAACTCGACAAAAATCAATAGAAATATTGATTCATCTACACATATGATAAAAAAACGACGGGTTACACTCCGGGAGTGCCGGCAGAAGTGAAAACTTAAACATTAACTTTGTGCATTTTTGATATTTTGGAATAGTTAGGGAATAATTTTGCACGAATTGCTTTATCAACATGAAAGTACTATAATTCATTTGTAGAATACAATATTCATTTATTGCGCTATCGTACACCGACATGACAACACGAACATTCGCGCAAGCGCCCTGCGCCGTCTTATGAATCAGGTCACTTGTCCTGATGCGAGTTTAGAATTTTTTGCCCATTCCAAAAAGTGCGCAAGAACCGCTAAGGAAATTTTCACTTCAAAAATCTGTACACCAAATATTTTATTACTGGGTAACCCAGAAAAAGGGTTTTTTAATTTTTTGTCGCTTTATCTGTTTCTCTGTTCAATTTTCACCCAAAACTTGAACGTATTTTTCCAATCTTTGTTTGTTGTAGGTATTACCCCGGGAGAATAATTAGGAAACCATTTAATGCGGGAAAATCTTTCGTTTCCCTCACACTAACCACAACCGACATTTCAATAAAAGTACAGTAGTAGATACTATTTAAATTATACGCTTCGGCTAATTCGTCAAGCTTCGGAAATCCGAATGTATTTTAAAGATATCTGTATAGAGTTGTTATTACACATTAATCATTAAAATTAATCATTTCGCTTAAATTAGCTTAGGTCTGCCAATTTAAAATAAAATATCAAAAGAGTAATAAGTGTAAAGCCGAAGCGCATAATTTAAATAGTAGTACTGTACGAAGACGTGGAAATCAGTTTGTTAAAAATTAATCAAAAATCGGGTGTTAGATTTGGTCTAATTTATACCACCACTTACGAAATACGACGTACCTTATAAAGCAAAAATCATCAAAATCTATTAATTATAATCCGCAGAGTGGCCGCGAAACAAACATGCAAAAGTCGAATTGCATACCTCCTCCTACAGGAAGTCGTTTAAAAACTGACTTCAATTTCAATATGTTGTCGTTATACACAATTAAGTACGAATTATTAAGTACTTATAGCACAAAAAGCGCTGAACTGAATAATATCAAATTCATAATGTGGTCAATTCTTAAAGTTCTACATTACAAAAACAAGTGGGGGAGTAATCGCGCATCAAAAAAATATGTATGTAGTTGAATCGACAACCTTTTCCTTTTTATAGTTCGATTAATATTGCCATTTATTTTATATTTACCAGAATTGCCATATTTACATACACACAAAGACATTGAAGTGTATTTTTGTGTGTGCTACTTCCAAAATCTCTCTTTTTTAATCGGATGTTGAAAACAACAAAGGAAGATTACGATACTTATTGATATATTATTATTACTATATGATTTATACCCGAAGAGATGTAATAGGTGGCAAGCCTATCGCCATATTTACTTAAATTCGAATTATCGGCGAATAAAACAAAAAGTAAATAATTAAATCATTGCTTGCTTAAGAAGTTAAAAATGTATACAAGCTTGATGAAATTTAAATTGATTATAGTAGTAAAAAAATGTTTTTTTTTTTTGTTTTTTAGTTTTTATCAGTAATAATTAAATTTCAAAACTGCAAAAACCAAACAAGACTACTTTAATAGGTATCACGTCACGATTAAATAATCTTTTTTTCGAAAGATAGCTAATGATTAGACGAATAACAATTAGGTAAATATGTAGGTAAATGTTCCAAAATTTTAAGAAATTGCATTTCTGTTTTTTTATTAGATACAGTGGTTTCATTCAAAAGAGATATCGCTTGAATGTTGTAGTTTGACGTAGGTTGTGAAGCAGCTCCTTTATGTGAGTCTCATCTGTAACAAACGGCTATCAGGACATTCGTCTGCACACATTCAAACCTCGCCTCTTTAGAACGATCGAACGATATAATAGATCTTTACATAACACGCAGCTGTCGGAACCGTGCGTAGTGCAGGCACGTCGCCAAGTATACATTATTTACATATCTGTACATCCCCGTAAATACTTTACATTTATATCTATCTCTAAGAAATTAAATCCTAAACGATACACCAAAATGAGTGATGCCTGAGTCGACAACATACTTTCCTAACGAGACCTTCTTCGTTTTTTTTATGTGATACGACAGTGAACAAACTCACGACTCTTCTGATGGTAAGAAATATCGTGGCCTATGAACATCATAGATATTATAGGTGCATCACTGTCCTGTGGCCGGGAAGCTAGACCAAATGTGCAAGTCTACCGGCTACCCTACCCTCTGAACCAGAACACGACGATGTCTTTATGGCAGCAGGAATAGGTAAGGCGGTGGAGCAAGTGCTGCACAGCACTCTACCACCAGTGGTCTTGATGGCAGCGACTCATTAAACCTATGCTCGCCTCTTACGAGCTGCCTGGTAGGAAAGGCAGATGAGCTGGAATTCTACACAGGGGACCCGGATCAACACGGGGGATAATTTCAATTTTTTTTTTCTTTTTATTTGATTCCCGGTATGGACAGAAATTTCTAAATCTGAGTGTCGTTAAATATATGTTTTTTATATTTAAAACTGTAATAAAAAGGACTGTACTGTACTGTACTGGTTCACCAAAGATAATATAATTTACCTACTAATCTCTGATTCTGTTTGCTATTGTAGGTGGCATTTGTTCAATGTTGTATATTATTTTATTAATAAAAGACTAAAATTACTCTATCGTCGGATCTAAGAACACAGCATGAGCCGCAGTGTTTATTTAAAAAAATATATTAAAAAACATTAGACTCAGATATTACTTAAATTAATTCCAAAGATTTTTGGAACAAAAATAAGTTAATACCATCCGTTTATCAAGTTTATGTCATTTTCATATTAAAAAGTGCACAAATTTTTTATCATAATTTTTGAATTTAATAAATTATTTTCTTCATCTTTCTTTGATAAAAGAAAAGAATAAAAAATGTCATTTGTTTTAGAAAATTATAGCTAATTTACATAATATTTTTAAGGAACTTTGAGGGAATATTACAAATACAGGCAATATTAGAAAACCCGGCTCCATAATATGAACTACAGTCTACGGGTAACGTTTTGTAGAGTCCATAATAATTATTATCGATTTAATTGATTTTTTTTGAATAGTATGTCCATGTCCTTTCCCATGTTTTCCTTTTTACTGTGAGACTTGTTTAATAAAGACTGGTTCTGATTTTGACTTCCTAGTTATCTAAAGTAATAAAAACGTTAAGACGGATTCAATTCTACTTATCTAAATATAGAAACCACACAGACTCAGTGGGTCATAACGTCTTAAATAAGGTACGAGTAAAACCATTTAAGTACACATTATTAGAAACATCCTATGACGTATATTAGATTTCACACTTCAAAGGAAACTAACCTAATTCAGTAAGTGCAAGTGTAATTCAATTTAAAATAATCTGACCGTCTCTGTCCCTGCCGATAATAGGAACCTTGAATATTTCAAACACACATTTTAGTACCACAGCCTCATTCTTGCGTTTTAAATTTAAACGCTTATGTAGTTTAATGGTCTAGTATTCGAGTTTACTACATAGATCCTGTCCTAACTCAATTTTTTTTTAATATTCTTATAAAAAAAATAATTGCTCTTTATTGGATATGTGGCCGGTTGGCGATAGGTTTGCTACCTGTTAAATCATGTAACTTCGGCTAACCGTGAATGCATTGGTGGTAAGTTCCTCTGCTTTCTTCTTTTCTTCTGTTCTTCGGGCATAACTGTGGGGAAATGGCCATGAAGATACTAACTTACTTAAACATTAGTTTAAATGGTTGCCAGACAGGGATTGCTGCTTTTGGAGTATTTACATAGGTATTTAATCATTTTAAACGTTTGTAATGTTTTTTTATTTGGTGCACAGTAATAATACTTAAAATTACAATTTAAACACTTACTTCGTGTGAAAAAGTACCTTCACGCCTGTAGACGCCTAATGCCTGCGAAATGGTAGGTGGATATACAACCAGGGCACCAACAATATTTTAAGGTTAGTTCTTTAAAGTAATACGTGGTAAACTATTCGCCAACTGGGCATTTACCTGGCCTTACTGGCCATATAATCCTGGGAATGGTTGTTTCCATTACAAACTTGAAAAAATTGACCCGGTAATCGAACCAGGGAACTCGCCAGCCGACGGCAGACGACGCCAGCACCGGACTTCTAGATCCCAGAAGCCATATACTTAATAATAATCTTTAACTTTGTATTCTACTGTGTAATTACATATAATTAGCATTACTTACCACACAGTACAAAAGAACGAACGTAAAGTGTTCAATTGAAGGGTATTGTGACTTTAATTTGGTTGACTAAGCTGATATGCGTGAAATTGTGAACATTTGTAAATTGAGTTGTAGAAATAATGGGGTACTTAAAATATTGTTTTAAAATAAGTATCAGTGGCAGGTATACAATAACTCTAGTGATTAAAACGTGCCGAACTGGCGTATTGTTGTATCAGTGGTCAAATTTAAAATGGCTACCACCAGACGCCATATTGTAGTACGAATTTTTCTGTAACTATGTAATTTTCAATTTGTTAATCCGGGTCTGCTAACCGAGATAAAACATCTATCTACCCCTCTTCCGGATGATACATTAAAATATTAGTGGTAAAGTATTGTGCTGCAACTTACCCGAGTAAAGATTCACCGCCTTACCTATTACTGCCACAATAATGGCCCGATCGGTCCAGATGATCAAGGTAGACTTGTAGAATTGTTCTAACATCCAGACCATAAGACGGCGACGCACCTACAACATCTACGGTGTCTTTAGGCCACGCTTGTCTCATAGCCTTGTAGGTTCGCTGAAATCTCAAATGAAAATGCGGGTAGGAAGTGGGGATATCCACTGATTATGTCCTTCCGGTCTTGCATTAAGGAGATTTATTACACAATTAATTCGTACCATATCTATTTTACTCTTCCCTAGATTGTTTCATACTCCTGCCTGATTGGTAAATTTAAATAAAAAAGCGGTTATACTTGTAAATAAAGTTGCAAATAATAGGGAGAGAAATCTAAAATAAATGAAAGTCCCATAAAATTTACAAAAATTTAATAAGCTCCAAGCAAAGATTTCTGTAAACAAAGGTTTCTGTGTAAGTCAACGACATTAATAAATATAAAAAAAACTTACATAGGCAGTATAAATTTAATAAACACCCAGATTTGGATAAACGGACATCTCTGTTTATCACACAAATACCTGCACTGTCGGGAATTGAAGGCGAGCCTCAAGATAAGTTGGTGGAGTTAAATGTGTGCGCTGATCCCTCGGCCAATGAGGCGATTAATCTATAAAGTAGGTATACCTGCGTTTGTAGATTGACCCGGCAATCCTTTTTGCGATATCTAAAGGTGATGCACAAAGAATCTGCCACAAATATTCTATTTTACTAAGTATTGCTAAAAGAATAGACAAATTTCATGGGACCAAATGTTCTACTAGTGTTTTGTTACCCTTCATCCCGGAGCTGTCATTTATAATAAATAGTTGGTGAGGAGATTTGGCAAGAGGCGGCGCCGCCGGCGTCGCACACGTCACTTGGCTCGCCGCATTTCAGATACAGTCGCCACTTGGGTTTCGAAAAAACATACAGTCAGCTACATAGTTTCTAATTGGCATAATTTGCTTTCGTCAAACCAAACCTTACATTAACAGAAAAAAATTTCAACTACCTTATCAAAAATAATAGTATAGTAGTACTATTTAAATTATGCGCGTTCGCTATATTCGTCAAGCTTCGGAAATCCGAATCTATTTTGAAGAGTTGTTATTACATAATTAATCATTTCTCTTAGTTTTAGATAAGGTCAGCCAATTTAAAAATAAAAGTATAAAGTGTAAAAAGAGTTAGAGTGTAAAGCCGAAGCGCCTGACTTTAAGAATAGTGCTATACCTATTTCCTATTAAAATATTATAGAATACTTATTCCTTTTTACATTTCTCTCTTCAAATAGTTTTTTCGTAAGGGTTAAGAGCATCAACATACATACACACAAGTTATTTTTGTTTTGTCTTACAAACCCAAATGGCGATGCCCATCATGTAATATTTCTATAATTTGAAATTCTAAATACTTTTTAGGTTTTTTTTTCTTGTCTTTGTTATTGTTTTGGAGTGTTAATATGACATAAATTAAGCTCAATGAAACTGCAAAAATCGACTCCAGCTATTTTATTGGGTAGATACCACGTCGCGTTTTGATCATACTTTATTCGAAAGATAGCAAATGGTTCCGAAATGGCATTTCCGCATACATTTAACTAACTGCCTACTAGATGCTTTTAAGTTACATTTAACAATTCATACATTTTCACTTATCATCTTATCATTAATGATGTCGTCGAGATAAATGAAATTTTATGTTAAAACTAGCTGCCCCAACGAACACCGTCCCGCCAACATCCGGATAAAAACTAACCTATCTTTTAAGATGAATCAAACTACAGATATATGAGAAATTTTATCGAAATCGGTTCAGTAGTTTTGGAGTTTATTGGCAACATACATAGTGACACAAGATTTTATATATATAAAATAATATGGCACGATCGAGTTTTTTGTAACCGACTGTACATTTTCAGTTAAAAAACTCTTCAAAAGTCCGCTTCGTTTTTTTAGTAAATACTTTCTCATTTTTTGCGCATTTGAGCATGCCAAAATAAAAATAGTTAATTACATTTGGGTACTGAAGAAAAAGTTGCTAGGACGCTTCATATCACAAAAGTATTTTTATTTTAATATCCTTGTCTGTTAGTTGAATTATTTTTTTATATTAAAAAACAATAAATAAGCAAGCGACACTCATGTTATAAGGCTACAATTGTCTATAGAGACCATTGACGTTACCGGTGCATCCTTTAATTACGACTGGGATCTTAAGCCACCTGTGTAAGTCTGCTAAACCCCACTCCAACACACAACACGGACAAGCAATGCCGCCATGACAGCAAGTATAGATAATGCGGTAATACCAGTCTGAGCTTTTAGCGTGAGTTTACGGCTTGTCAAGTTTACTATACTCACTACCGTCTGTGTAAACTATTTGTATAAAAACTTTAAACTGCACCTCTATTGGTAACTAAAAGAAACACATTTTTAGACTAAAAATGCCATAGATTTCGCAATGTAACTTACCGAACGTAA
Source organism: Calephelis nemesis (assembly GCA_002245505.1). Classification (NCBI taxonomy): domain Eukaryota; kingdom Metazoa; phylum Arthropoda; class Insecta; order Lepidoptera; family Riodinidae; genus Calephelis; species Calephelis nemesis. Next base: position 775,644 of record NJDD01000463.1, read on the forward strand.
TCTATACCAAGTCATGGTAAAGGCTCTGTGACGAATTATCTATATTTAATGTATTCAGGGTAGGAATCACACAATAATATTCTGTTCTTATTAAACAAACAAGAAATCCCTGACCCAAGTTTCTGCAAACCATTACTTTTTGTAATTAAGACTGTTTTTATTAAGAATCAGTCACGCAACAATAGTGACGAACGCCATGTAACGAATGAAAATTTAGGTCGTTTTCGTAGGTTGTCTTAGAGGAAAATTTAATAACTTTTCTAAAGGAACAGACAGGCTTATCAGAGATTGTAGCTAATTATTTTTTGCCAAGTTTTAGTCTCTAGTATATATTTTTAATGAGGGAAGGTAATTTTAGTCGATAACTTTGATTTAAGTTAAAACTAAAAATTTTCCTTACTCATGGCGGTAAAGGCGCTGAATATTAATGAAATAATTAATTAATGAGATTAAGCCATAAACGATACTAACTTTTCAGTTTTTATTTTTTTAGTTATACTTAATACTAATTGTAAATGGCAATCAAAGTAAATAGTTGGCTTGATTAAAATATTTAACTATAACATTAAGTTTGATATACTGTATGTACATCCAACGTATATTTACATTTTAACAATTTATGCACAACAAAAGCTTTACAAGGCAAACAGAGCTTGGAGCACAGACGTTCTATGAGGTGATAGAACATTAGCATATCTTCGTACAGCATGTGTAGATAGTAATGTTCGGGCAGTCGCAACCACCTCCACACATTTTGATTGTATTGTGGTAAAAAGTTGAAAGGTTTTTAAAATATTTAAATTCGTAATGGATTCCAATGAGATATGCTATTTTTTTTATAATTTAACTAGCTGCTCCGCTAGTTCCACCCATTCAGTTTGTATAGGAATTATTAAAACATTGTTTTCCCATTTTCCCTACAATTTTCCCAGTTTTTCTCTTGATAAGAAGCTTGTCCTGGCAATAACTAACACAGTACAAAAAGAATTAGCCAACTCGGTCCAGTCATTCGGAAGTTATGCGCTTACCAACACATTTAGCGATTCATTTTTATATTATAGATATGTTTTTCACTTGAACTATTTGATTGAACTCCACATCCACATGATTTGCACGAAAACAGAAAAATACTCCGGGATCATTAAATTATTGGATCTAAGATTTATTAAAAGATTTAAGAACAAAGACAGCCAAAATAAAATATCTGATTTTGTCGTACCTGATTTGATATAAAGTTGTATTAATTCTTGTAACTGTTTCATAATATTTGTATTAATTACCATCTATAAAACATTAGAAATATTCATAAACATTGTGATTTTATATTGCGTCTCTTTTTGGCAAATGCATAACTTTATGATGACCATTTCAAAACTAGATTTCTTTATTTTACCATTTCATAACTTGCTAAAGATAATATTTTGAATTTTGATGTGTCATGGGTGAAATATTCGTTGCAAGTGATTTAATTTTATTTATTATTTTACAGTGTAATTTCTCTAAAGAAACACTATTTGCTACATCCTTAGAATAAGTCATAGAACAGATAAAAACATTCTCGTTTATGTATAAAAAGATAGTTGTTTTCGTCAGAGCTCTCATTGATCATAAATGTTATGAAAATGCCAAAAATCCACAGAACCAACGAATTACCTCTATGTGTATCAAGAACTGACGAAACATATCTCGGTGTATATCACACTTCTCTGAAATTCTTGATTCTCACACTTATAAGCCCACGTATAAATTATTTTCCATATTTCAGCACTTGAATAAATAATTGACTAACCGTCTGCCAATATTCATTTCACAACAGCAATCGGAATGCTATGGCTAGAATACGATGATTTCTAAATTATATCCCGCATGAAATGTAAAATAGAAAGTATTTAATGAAATTAAATTTATTTATTTACGGAACATGTGTGTTACAAAGGTGTTTAAAAAAATTATAAGCATTTTAACATATTCCATTACATTGCGGTGTGCAAATATTTGAATATTTGTTATTATTTAAACATTTAAATACCCAAACATTTTTTTTTATATTCGTCACAAGATTAATTAATTATAAAATACAAATATTTTTCCACACCCAGCCAGTCAATAGAAAGAAAGGCAAAACAAACTCCCCCGCAACCATAACCATAGTCAATCTGCCTCTATCTAAACTGTTTTAGTATTCAGATAAATAGGATGCGTATATCGGCAAATTAGGATCGTTTCATACTTGGACGAAATAGATCCAGTAGCTTAACCATAATAAACGAAACTACGATCGATCAAGGATAGCTAAAAAATAGCTTTCAGCACAAAAATACGATTTATTAACATTCGTTAACATATCGAGATAAAAAGTAGCCTTCGTCCTATTTCAAGGTCTTATCGATTTCTTTAAGCCTAGATTTCTTCAAGCCTTCATTGAAATTGAACAATTTTCTTGACGTTAAATGAACATTTAAACAAAGATAAAATTTTTGAATATAGATCTTAGCTACAAGAAAATTAAAAGAACTTATTAACAGTATGTTTAGTACTGTATGCTATACAGTATACAAGCACACAAATATTTTAACGTAGATGTTCTTTGAAATTCCATTGTAATAATAAATTCTCTTCACGAACGACACTGTTCAAATAGTTAGTGTTTCTGTATTAATATTTGATACCCGGGCGTAAACGTCAACAAAATCAAGGCTTTTAACAACTAATTACTCGTATCATACGACAAGTCATGAAGTAAAATATCTGATTTTCACCCATTAAAATTAGTCAAACGACAAATCTTAGACAAAATACCTACTTAAAATTGTGAAAACATTTTCAGATATTTTAGGAAAATTTCAATTAGGTACTTTACAAAACGATTGATTGAAACGACTTTACAAATCATTGATTGGTAACTCAAAATTGGAACAGAGAATATTTTAACACTCGACGAAAAAGAGAGGTGTTATAAGTTTACGTATCTGTGTGCGTGTGTGTATGTGTATGTGTCTATGTATGTGTATGTTTATGTGTACGTGCATGTGCATGTGTATGTGCATGTGCATGTGCATGTTCGTGTGTATACGTAAGTGTATGTGTGTATGTTTATGTATGTGTATGTCTCCGGTATCATAACTTTTGAACAGATGGACCGATCACGATGCGGATTTTTGTTTCAAATATGATGTAATCGACATAGTTCTTAGCTACATTAATGGTAAGTTTTGTTGGAGGTTATTCACTTATCAATTTTTCGTATTATTTTCTTTATTTACAATTACTATAGCAATGTTTGAACCTTTTAAAAAAAATATAAATTTGTACTATTGAAATTTGTTTTTATAATTCGTAATTTTACAAACAAAACGACTCAGAGACGTCACGTAACATTTAATCTATCATTGAGTCACGAAAGTGTATATTAAATGTCGACTTAACGATTGATTAAAAGATAATTGATATATCTGAATGCGGTACTTCGTAAATTTTCAACTCATATTTATACTACCACATTGATGTGAATAAAAACTTCTGAGCCCTTACCATGAGTTTTAGGCTTGTCGAGTTTACTATACTCACTATCGTCTCTGTAAATTATTTATATTGAATTTTGAACAGCTCCTTGTAAAGTTTACTATACCCGCTACCGTCTGTGTAAATTATGTGTACGAAAACTTTAAACAGCGCCTCTATTGGTAACTAAGAGAAACTTATTTTTAGACTAAAAGTGTTCGAAACGTAACTTACCACGAGTCTTGTAGATTACGTTCATGGTAAGGGCTCTGGTGCTTTATTGTCAAACGCTTGACGATTTTCGAATGAATAATCTTTAACTCTAAGGTGCCTCGTAAAATTACGCAATAAATTCTCAAGTGTTATACTACAAGTGTAAAATGTTAATACATTCTAATCAGTTCTCATAAGCATGTGTTCGTAACTTACTTAACTAAGGTAAGCTACTTCTGTACACTTAAACAGTATTAATACTTGAGTTAAACGGAAAAATAAAATAAAAAATAGCTTTTATATTTAAAATAAACTATAAAATAGTAATCCTTTTTCTGATAGTAAACCGTACTATACCCGTAGGATATAGACACCATAGATGTAATAGCAGTCTCGCTAGCCTATAGAATCGCATATTATGCAAATTATGCAATTTTTATTTTTATTTAAAATCTTCTCTTCGGAACGGAACATGAAACTGTCCTAATGGCGTCAGGAATAGGTAAGGCGGTGGATCCCTACTGTGGCAAGTTGCTGCACAGCACTTTATCACCATTGATCACTTTGGTCTCAATCCTATTCAACATGTACCAACCTTCAACATGTAAAAAATGAAAACGTTGTTTGTTTTAGTTTCCTCGCAGTTTTCCCCATTTTCGTATGTTTTAAACCTTCCCTAGACTTCAACAACGACTCAAAACCATGATTTAAGTGCTGTAAATATCTAAGCCTGTGAGCTTTACAAAAAATAAGCATTTATTTTGACATACCTGTGACTTCATCATCAGAACTCAACACCTGCTGTCCATGAGACATGGGACCATCTCATAAGTGTATTCTTTCAAATAAAAAAATAATCATCATAATCGGTTCAGAAATAACGAAAAAATCGATTTAGAGATGTCTTCGGAAGTTATGCACGCCTAGACATTTCTGTCATTCATTTATACATTTTAATTACAATAATTTAGGCTACGGTTCGCCAAGTATCATTTTCTTTTTCATTATCTGGAAATGTATGTTTGTTGTTGTATTTTATACGTAATCTATGTTTGCCTTTAAAAACAAGAAAAAGTTGTTAAAAGTAATTCGGCTGGCCTCTCGTGGCACCATGACTAAACTCCGATAATATCACATATTTTGTATCTGAATCAGTGAATGTGTATGGTACTCGACGCAAATCAAAAACTATTTACACTTTGCCAACAAATTGAGAAGCCCACGGTTTCTTCAATCTATTTTTAATTTTCGTAACGATCTTTGATCTCTACTCGGAAATTTCCGTCTTAAATAATCAAAACAAGAAATATCTGTCAAATAACTTTGCAATATCAATTAAACTATCATATGGATATCTAAGGGCTACTTGCACGTTCCTGGGTTTAATATTTAACACTGAGTTAGCGTCTGACTAGAGTTAAATCACCTTATATTTCACAGTTTAACTCAATGTTAAATGTAACCCGGAAATGTGCAACTGGCCCTAGGTGATGTAAAAATAGAGTATCATAAAAAAGTAATATTTCTTAGTCTGAATGCAGTGGGTAGGCTTTGAAACCTAAGACTCCTCATAGGATTTGAAAAAAATGATACACTAATAGGCAGGAAATGTATCTCGGGAAGGACATAAACTTATTCTAAAAAATAAAAAGTTATTTTGTGTTATTTATACGTATACATACAAAAATCGCTTCGTAATATTTATTTTATCATACTATATATTACTAATCTTTCTGTTACTCAAAACAATCACGGTTAATTAAAATGACATTTTTTTTATCATTTATTACGAGTTACTATTACATTTTAACGTGTAAGTGGATTGTTTCAGTAAAATGATGTTTTTGTAAAAAAATCTCGTTATTGTTAAAAAATACGGGGACATCCCAGCCGCGATATGTACCGATCGTACGGACGCAGAAACAAGTAAATGGTAAAATAATAAACAAGATAACGTGATGCCTCACTAGCACATCTAAAAAAACTATCTACAGCCTAAGAAACAAGATCCAAGTACGAATCGAAAGCGGGGATCCACCGTTGTAGGCACGATAAGCATGCTTACGACCCTATTATACTAGTGATGTCACATTTTTGTGGTCCATTGAGGTCGGTTGGCTGGTGATGATGTACAGGTTTGCATAGGATTACTAGTGTATACGCAGAATAACAATGCGTTCGATCATGAACGAGTTCATTCTTCAACTCGCACTCAGCTGATTTTTGGGGGGGTGTAACTGTTATTGATAAACGAAGGCGATACTTTGCGAAAATTCATACTAAAATCCACACACCACTATTTTTTCTTCTAGTGTTTTTACTATCCCCAAAAATAAACACACTACTGCGAACACAAAACTCAATGTACTTATATACAATATATATACGCATATAAACAATCGAATTATCATCTGGAGCATTCGACTGCATTCTATGAAGGTCGAATACAAACTGTTTGTACTTGTTTATTATTTTGTATCTGGGGTCTTTGACTTTCTTTAAGTCCAATCCATTTATTACGCACTGCCTTTCCTGTTTTATGACACTATAACATGAATACTTTTTTTTAGAAAAATAAATCTTTTTTTTTGGATTTGGAGCAATTTTCTTATTGTAACCACAAACTTTTAAAGGCTGTTGAAGGCTTTTGAAGGCTAGATCCGCACCTGGAGAAGTGTATAGTCATTAAATCTAAATAATCTCTAAAGCGCAAATTAAGAACTCCCTTAATTTACTGCATATTTAAGTGGGCGTATATCACATATTTTTATAAAAAGTTTTATACGGTTGTAATACATTGTTTTAGGGTAAGCTAATAACAATTAATTAACTCGACGATACAAACTTCAGTTGCTGTATAAGCTCGGGTAAAACCGCAGGATGCCATTCGTTCATATATTTGAGTTACAACCTTATCTACCAACATTACATAAATAACAAAATTCTGAAACATAACTATTGTTGCCAAGAGTCAAAATCTTCCAAATATAATATGCAAAGACAAGTATTTAACGCCACATTGGCGGATCTCCAATAGATATTCCTCAAACAGGTTATTTATAGAAGTAACAATATGAAATCATTCATAAAAAGGTAATCACTTTGTTAAGTATACAAATGTAACAAAGTCTACAAGAATGTTGAATGCTTGTTGTTAGCTCCAACTATGCTTGCTCTAAAAGTTCGCCACATACGTCATCTATCTCGGTGGTCAAGGGGCTAGCGTGCTTAGCTCCGCCCACCAACCGCTAGGTTCGGGTTCGATTCCCGACTGGTGATTGTGTGATGAACATTTAGATGTCTGCATTTCAGGGTCTGGATGTTTGTTAAATTAATTCTGATATGTATTGAAGTATTTCTATTTATAAGACTCGTTGACTAACATCCGCAAGTCAAGCATATAATTTGCTTACTTTAGCATTTGATTCAATTTGTACAATTTGTTCAGGAATAATTATTTATCTCTATTTGTCGGGAGTGCCAATTTTATCTGTAATTTTGGTGTAAGTATCCGTAAATGTGGATTATGAAACTTTACCCTATTGCTCGAATTGCAAAATTATTTTATATTTATTCATAGTCCGCGTACAACAAAAAAAAAATGAATTAACAAAGCGCTTCAAACTGTATACCGGAGTTTCGAAATAATGTATTCTATGCTATTACATAGAAAATCTTGTGGACACCACAACTGTACTAATGCGTCAGCTTTATGGTCTAAATCTTACCGGCTTCTAATAAGCCGTCACGGAACACGACAGGAGTAGTCACTAATAAGATGACGGTAGAGTATTTTAGGTGTTGATACCAATCTAGGTAAGCTCTTTTAAGCACTCTACCAATTAGCTTGACAGACTGCACTGTCACCATTACATTGGAGGCCAACCATGTATGCAACATATCTTCAAGCCAAGTCCCTCACATAGGCAGGCAGGCAGGCACATAGGTGGGCAGAGAGTATCGAGTGCCAAAAGTCACCATCCTAATAAACCTGTCTAGTTTTTTTCCAAATCCATTACCCTTTTCATATAAACACGTTGGTTTCAAAAACTCTTAACACAACGTATGCGTATTTACCAATGTTGTAAATTTTAGGATTGTTTGTTTGTTTGTCGTTCTTTTACGGCGTGATAGATTGATGTTCCCCCTTGAAAGCCAAACACCATCAAAACACTGACGCGGCCGCGGGAAGCATCTACTTTACAATGCTTTCAACACACACAATTCTCTAACAATTGACTATGTACCTATAGATAATGATATGTACCTATAGGTTTCATTTGCATGTAATTGTAATGGTACTCAGATGATGACATCAGACCCCTAACATGGTAAAATGCATATGTTATTTTTACATTATGCAATCAAGGCATATAGTGTAGATTCTAACTATCTTGATCAATATATCGTTATAGATATGTTTTATATATTCAGAAATATTCAGAATCGTAGCAGTAGTGTTTAGATCTATGTGTATGTGTTTTTACATGAATTAAAGTATCTAGATATTTCGGTGAATTCTTACCGTTGACTATCTCCATATTATGAAAATATTTGGCGTCAGCTTATTTTGGCGTTAGATCAATTAGTGTAATTTGTCCAGATATATTAATTTATTGTCTAAAAAGCCTCTTGAAATATTTTAAATACAACTGACAACAGTATTCCAAAAGTAATAGTTGATATATGGTGAGGTATTCACCAAAACATTTTTTAATTCTTTGTTTTTAAAGCACAAAAGATTTTTTTTTATTTTAATCAGGTTTTTTATTAATTAAAGACTACGTTTCATTAAAAGTTAAGGGATATAACTATTCAGTAAGTCACTTGGTATGAAGATAAGTAATTAAATAAGTATTTAAAGTGAAAACCTTATTTCAGAATTAAGTCAAAGTTAATGTTTCAAGTAAGCTTTATAAAAGGTTTGTCATATACATATAACAGGGCATATACATAAAGGGCATATTCATAATATACACATAAAATATAGGGCAGACACTATATCATGTATCTGCCCTATACCATCAATTAAAGCGATGAAGGTACTTACTGACAGGAGCATGCATAGTGGCGGACATAGACTAGTACAGATATATTAACTGTTGCACGGGGCTTTCCCCAGACGATAGTATATTATGCAAAGTACAACGCAGAATTCAAACCAGTATTTTTTGTACAAAAGGCACATTCTTTCCCCACATACACTTAAATAATTTTCCTTGACAAATTCCTTTACAATACGTCAAAGTGGAAAAATATTTTAATGAGTAAAAAGTGTCACAGCACATACAAACGTTGTTTAGTATTCGAATACCTACGTATTATAATTAAAATAAGTTTTTAACAAAGAATATATTTTTGTTACAAGTTCTTTTTTTGTACTAATTTCGAAAATTAATATAAAAACTCGCATGATGCGATTTAACAAATACTGTAGTAAACTGACCTACTCTAAATCCAGCAAAACAAGAAAGAAATCGGCAAAACAAGTCTATGTGAATATACAAGAATATGTGAATGACTAAATCGTTTAAATTAAATAATTACGGGCTCATTCAAGTCACATAAAACTTACGTAATATGTTACATAGGTATATAGATAAAAAAATAAATAAGCTTATTTAATTAAAAAAGATCTCATATAATATAAAATCATAGTAGCTCCACCACAGAAGTGATCTACTTAGACAAAGAGTAATTTGTCCCTTTTTAGGATAGCAGATCATAAACATATACACAAACATATTTGCAGTTACAGTAGCTTGTCCGGAACCGGAAAGCTTGTTCTCGCCATTGTCGTCTGCTGGTGGCTAGGAGAATCACAAGACTTACCCACATACAAAATTGTAACGCACTAATAGTATTTAAGGTGTCGTTGTAACATTTCTGAAGTCTACAGGCGAAGAAGTGCCTCCTGCTGCGTCTGCTTTATCGCTACCATATAATTTATAAAAAAAACTTGGCTTTTTCCACGCGATCGTTTCACAACTTTACGATTACAAAGAAACTAACCAGTCGCCTTTAGAATAATAAGAGTTTAAACAAACGTACTCGCTATTGTCGTATTACCTGCGCAAAGCCTAAACATGCTGACCTTGGAATGACACCGTAGCATTAACGTCGTTGATGTCTAGAGGCGATAAGTATTTCTTGCAATCAAGAAAAATGCGTCTGCTTGTTTGTCTCCGTATAAAAACATTACTGTAGAACTAGACAGAATGTAATAAAAACAAAAAATATAATAAAGTAATTAAAGGATAATAACTAAAACAGGACTGTTACATCGCGAACGAGCTCAGAGATAAAGGCTTGTTATTCTAGTTATTTTCCACTGACTGGCCCACAGCTGTCCAACAATCAGAAACTGACAGCATTTCAAGTGTTTGCGAAGAATATACAAACACTCACCAACATTGGATGACACTGTTTACAGTTTTACCACAGTACAAATATGATACAGTAAACTAAGCCTAATTAATGAAATACTTATCATAATCATCAATCATCATTGATGATGTCCTCAACATAAACAAAAATTTATAAATTATTAAATATAAATCATAAATCACCAGACAGATTGTGATAAAATTTATACGGTACCTCCTAATCATGACTTATTAAATAAAAATTATCAAAATCAGTTTTTATTGGCCGAATAATCATAAAATTACAAGTACAGAGGTAAAAAATGTGAACCTTCTGTTCTTTGAAATCGGTTAAAAATATTTACCTACACTAATACACATAATAGGGTTGTCATGCATTTTTTTTGAGTATTTACTGTTCTGTAAAGATCAAACGAATTTTACTGTATTTTTTACGAACGAATACGCTCGACACATTTTTAAAAATATTGCTCAAACAAATAACAACGGCAAACGCTACTACAGCACCGTGAAAACCGCTTAGGGATCTCGTTTATGCACATATTTGTGTGACTGCTGTTTCGTATATTTGTAGGTAGTTTCCATACCGTTTCATATTTGTACTTTGTTTTTACCTTTAAATATTATATCATCTTCAGTGAACACCAAAAACATGCATTCAGTATAGTTATTTAGCAATCCCCATTAAATATTTGCTTTAGAGGCTTTGCATGTTTAGAGTTTAAATGTCAATGTTTCTTGTTTATATTGTTATTGTTATTAATTTGATATGAATATGATGTTAATAAATGAAAGGACTAAGTATATTGATTATGAGGAAAAAACTTTTATTTTTTATGAACATGAAGATATTTCAGCTATTAATTGACTGATTTATAAAATATGACTCAGATTTCAGATTAGTTTTAGTAGAATTCGGTGACAATTATTCGTGACTCCGCTTTTTTTTTATTATCTTTGTAATATGTAAATGTAAACGACCAAAAAGTTATTAGCTGTAGGTATTTGCTTTTAGCTGGTACTTCTAACACATGCGGATAATTACTGTGTAGGTAGGTTACATCCGTCTTAAAAATTAGTAAAACGTCGGTAGTCTCTCCGAGCATAGTTTTAAATACCGATGACAGAAACTTAATGGCTAATAAAATCGCTGATGTTTATCGATGGTGTGAAAATTTAGACATAAAGTACATTTCACACGGTTCATATAGTGTGTTACATTTTTTTCTTTTTGTTTTCATGAATACTTCAGATTGAACTGTGACTTCCATCCATCATCACCGTAATATTATAAATGCAAAAAGCTGTGTGTATGCTTACGCTTTCACGAATAAAACATTGGACCGTTTGTCATAAAATTTGATATACAGTTCAACCGATTTAAAATAAACCCCCGAAGGTCTACAAAGAGAAACGTAAAAATAAAGAAAAAGTAAGTTGAATGGCGACCATTCAAGGCCTGTCCACATTTTAAGCCGATTATAATTTTTATCTTGCGTCGCAAGTGTTAGGCGGCCCCTCAGCCTTTACCGGAACCATCACTATGAGGATCAAAAAAAGTCTTCGGCTGAAGTTATTACCTGTCCCGGTAAACTTCAGTTCACCCCTTCAGTTTGTATAGGAAAAATTAAAATGTTTTTTTCCTAGTTTTCTCGCAAATTTTCCCAATTTCCCTATGTTATGCTTAAAACATTCCCTGGACTTTAACAATTAGTTTAAAACCAAAATTAGCTAAATTGACCTAATTTAATGTTGCAAAAGTTTGTGATTTTATGTTCCCCTACCTAGGCTTGCAGTAGTGACAGGATGCTAAAAGTCGGCAAATTGTCTTCTTGGGCTGGCAACAAAGATAGCAATGAAACTTTTGAAACGTTGCTTAACCATGAAACTCTAGAGTCGTCATTACGAACATGTGAACACACCCTTAGAGCAATGAAACGTGTTGGAATCTGCTCCACTCATACATCGCATGTAATACCAGCTTTCAATTCTGACCGAGCCTTGAAGTCCGTGGTATGCCTACGTATATATTGTACAAAAAAATAACATCATTGGATTTCCGGGTTTACTTATAATAACTATTCTGTCAAGCTTAATTTGAGCTTAGGCCATAGACTGTGAAATAATACACAGTTAAATTCGCATAATACTTTTTAGCTTTACTGCTGCAAAAGTCGAAGAAACAAACATTCAGATTTTTATGTAGGCTCCTAAGGTTAATAAAGTGTTTTATAATTTTAAAAGTTTAAAATTAGGCTGTAAGTACAAGGTTAGTACCTACTTCCGATTAATAATAATCTTTTGATACGTTACTACTAAGGACTGTTTGTAACCGATTTTGCAAAAACGAGGATGTTACACCTTAAACTCCTATGTTTTTTTATGTAATCGCTTTCTCCATCATTTCTAAACTGATTTCAAAATTTTTTTTTTCAATTGAAATAGCGTACTTCCATTGCCATGAAATCTGGATCAAATCAAGAAAAATACTTAATTTCTGATGTACCTGGATGACTTCGATTTCAATTAGTATAGAAATCGGTTTTCTGCAGTTTTATTGCATTTAATTTGTAAAGATTCGTATTTGCGTCGACTGAGTTATACATTTTACTATTAGAGACACGAAGGTATAGTTATATAACGGCCCATCCGGATCGGTATTTTCTCGTTTATATTATAACGTTGTTATAACGACAGACGTTATAACATCATCAATCGCCGATATCGCCCAGGGCGGCAAAGTCCCTAGGGCCGTGTCTGGGTAGAGTGTTGTATAGCAGCTCGCTAAGATTTTACCACCTTGCTAGTCGTCATCATCAGTGCTCGCTATTCCAATGTTCCGTGCTAGGGTAAAGTAGACGGTTTACTTTCAAACTTACACACAGTACAGTAGTACGTGGTAGTTACAGTTCGCGCAAAATTAAATAGCGCCTCGCGCGAACTTTATCCTGTAGTCTGGAGAAGGTATAATCGTGTGCAACAATCGATTAGCGACTTTCGGTGCCAATTCAAAATTATGTAATAGTTTATTGCCATTAATTATTAGGCCTTATAGGTTTTTTATCATAAAAAATACAATACATGTGCAAGAAACTAATAAAACCATGTCATTTCCTAGTAATATTAATCATGTATACAAAAGGTTGTGTGTTTGTTAGAATATTAATATTTATACATACATGTACATATCTTCACACCAAGTCTTTTAGGGTTAGGCAGAGAGTATCGAGTGCCAGACCTCACGATACTGACAACCCTGTGTGGCAATTATTTATTTTAATAATATATAGTTTTCACACTACAAAATACATTTTTTATAACAAAAACACAATTTTTACACAACTGTACCCAAGTAAAACATATGAAGCACGATAATGAGCTAGAGCGCGATACGTTCCCTTTCTTCCTTTCACATATCCTATACCACATGAGAAAAGAAAAGGAAAAAGTCGTTTTCTTAACTCACGTGCCGATACCTTAAAATGAGCACTGAGCAAAATGTTACTGACTTCGGAGACTCATTTAAGTTTTGCGTGACCTGTAGTTACTTATTCTGTGGCCGGTAAGAAGCGGCGCACCTGTAACATCTATGCACAACAACAGTTGACTATTACCAGCAGATCTGCCACTTGTTAGCTATGTAAAAACGGACAATATATTTTATCTATTAATAGCAAAGTCAAAAGGTTCATGATAAACTTTTAAGTTATTTATATTTCGTAATAAACTTCTTCTTCAGGTTTAGTGAATCCGATGATCTCACGGGTTTATAAGATTTAAAGTTACAAAAGTCGTGAAGCATGAAGGCAAACTTGATTTTCATTAGTAAATTGACACAGTTAGCTTGGTTGGGTTTTTCCTTGAGAACTTCGGAGTAAACTGTTCTGTAATTGTAAATTGTTAATGTCAATATATCTAATGGCCTAAGTAATTATATTTGTTCATTCGTTATCTTGTTTTTACAGTCCAGTAGCAGCACGCAATAGCTTACTCCCTCTCATACTATTTTTTTTACAGGACATAAAGATTTCTTAATAGATTTTTTTTTGTTTTTTGACAAAAAAAAAACCTGATGGAAAATGAAGAGGGGGTTACAAGCGTACTAGGTACCCTTGAATATTAATGCATTCTCTAAAGACGCTTACCGTCTTATTAATAAACACGGAGTAAAGTACTCCAAGGTTCAACCTCGTATTATAGTCTTTATTACAATGAAATACAGACTATTATATCAGTTTAATTTAACTCCTACCTTAGTACCTGTTCATTAATAAGACGGTTAAGGTTACCCTCCTGGAAGTACCTTCTAATTAGGAAATTCCATTATTTGGGCAATGGAATGTTTAATTGAAATTAATGCAACTTTTTAGTTCGTCTGCAAGGAGAGTCAACTACCACTGTATATAACTAGATACAGTGGTATTCGATCAAGATATACACTGTATTCTTTTTATGGAAAAACTTACCATTTTTCTGGTCACAGCAGTTAATACAGTCGATCCAACATTGTAGCACTCTGCAACTGTTTTTCCGTATTATTACTATTATTTATTATTATTACTGGTTTAAAGAGTAAAATGGTAAACTTATAGGTTTATTGTATATTTATTTTACTTCAAATTAAATATATCTTAGTATGTTTAAATTACGCTTCACGGTGTTTGTTCGTGATAGACTCTTAAAATACGAAACCGATTTATTCAAATTTACAGTTTGATCTAACTTAAAATATGGGATAACAGTTTACATTTTAATTCATGATCAAACATTACCATCCAAGTGAAGCAGGGACATGCAGCTAATATTCGTATGAAAAGGCAGTAAATGAAAAAAAGAGCAGCAGATTAAAAAGGATGTTCAACAGTAGAATAACCTGTTGTAATAAAGTTATTGTTCAAATTCTTATGAATACTAAGTTGCAGACGATGTACCATTTTTTTTTGTAATTTAGTAACCCCTAAGCATCCCTGACGATGTAATAAAATGATAACAGGACAACCCTGCAAACAATTGTCACGTGTCCAGTCGCCAGACAGGATGCTTCTCGTTACTCTTGAGGACGGTTGGAAAATTAAGGTCGGAAGGGATACAATTCCTGCGATTTATCTGGCGACCTCTTTTATTCTATTATATTTTTATAACAATGCCTCGTTGGTCTTGTGTACAAAAATTATTGCAAAATAACCTGCGTGTTTGTATGAAAAGAATAATGTGTGTGTAAGAAGTTAGGCAGGTCTACAAGGATTATGATTTGGCACTCTGCCTTCCCAGCAAGAGATTTGATATGATAATATGTATGTTTATAAAAAGAAAGGTACACAACATTTCGATTTCCTATTTTTTATAATTTTGATTATTATAATTTTGTCTTCGAATCATTAATTTTATGAATATTTTATTGTGCACTAACAATAAGAATGTAAAATAATTTTACATTAATTATATTCCAATATTTAACGAAAAAGGCGGTCTTATCGCTTCGTATATTCTTCGCTCGACAACCTTACGGTGAAGTAAATAATTTATGTATTTCAACTAAATAGAGGTACAGAGAATAAAACTATAAAAGCACTAATACATAAAATAAAACTGAAGAAGAGTAAAATTTATATAATAAAGATAAATAAAAAAAATTGGTGCAGGCTACTAAAATGTGCAGCAGAATACATTTTAAGAATTATAATAATATGTTTAAATTATAATTATATGTTTAGCATGCCAAATCTACTGAACCGATCGTAACGAAATTCAGCTGGTAGATACTTTCTAAGGTAACATTCGCGCTTACTAATGGGGCTCCCGTGAAAGAGGGTTAAGAGTCAAAATGTAAATTGGGCTATAATTAATTTACTCGTAACCCTTTTTTTTTTCTTTTTTTGTTTTATGATATGTTGTTTTATGTTATGATTTTCATTATTATGCTTTTTGTTTATGGTATATTTCTTGAAGACATTAGTTTAAGTACATAACTTCGTACAAAAGTTACGGAAATTTCGAGAAATCCGGAATGTCTCTACATTTGTACAGACCATCTTACACATGCATATATATTTATATGTTTTATGATTTATAAAGTCAGGATTGTAAAATTGAAAATAATGAAGCTTTTACGAAAAATGACACCTAATTTTAAATATAGAAGCTACATTACTTAGTGATTAGCACCCACCACGAAATTGTTTGAGGAATAAATATCGTTGGCAAAATTAATTTAGCACGACTTCCCAATAGGCTTCTCAGAAAACAAATATTTTTGGCTTGTTGACCATTCGTTAGCGACACGTGTTATTCATATAGGTATACTGTACAAACACTGATTACCACCGAGTTCTAGTACCTAACGTTTGGTGATTTTCCGTCAATAAACAAAACTTAATGTTCAAAACTAATCTTCGTATTCGACTTTAGGCTTCGTATTAGACTTTAAATTACCTTTTTAAAATATCGTTAAATGTGAATTTTATAAAGCTCTTTCAAAACTTTCAGGATTTCGTAGCCACAGATTATAGATTCAACAAGTCTGTCTGCTTATCCGTCTGTATGTCACAGGTGTATCTCTTTTCTGAAACTAAACCTTTTTTAAAGCCTTAAACAAAAACGATATAACCCGCGGTTTCGCTAGTATATCTATAAACAAGTACGTATTCATTATAAAATGCGTCTGTTTGTTTGCCTGACAACTCTTAAAAGGTGAGCATAGGCTTACCGTGACTAGCACCGTGACATCTAACTAGGTGGTAAAGTTTTGCAGCGGCTCGCCCGGATTGGTATCACCGCCTTGCCTATTCCTGCCGCCGCCGTAAGGCAACTGGTAAACTTACGTTTGCTCAAGGCCTAACGTCCCGGCCTCAGGTTGGCAACGCACTATTACCACCTTTAGTATCTCTAGGCGGCTTTTCTTTTTACAATTTGGTGGAAGAATATACAAAAAGACCTGTCGTATAAAAATCCTTACTTTGCACATTTATGACAGTAATGGGATAGGTCAGAACACTCCTAAATAAAGGCCAACGTGCGAGAAACGAAACTGGTTGAAATGCGATTTAAACTAAACGAATAGCTGCCACCAAAACGATAATAGCACTATTAAAGGTCGTCAGCATTTAATATTTAATATAACATACTTTAAAATGTTTTCAATGTCGTTGCCATTTAGACGACGTAGGCGTATAGCGGTTTCTGGTACTAGGTCTTCACAAACAATATACAGAACAGATTTCCTGTGGAAATTAGAACACTATTACGTATCTAACTGTGCGTTTTATTACACTAACCATCCTACCTTCACTAGTCTCAGTCTTAAAATAGAGACAGCGTTAACATCTAGACATAAAATCCTAGAGAGCTGTGTCTACTCAAAGACTTTCCAGAATAATCTCTCTATATATAGACAAATGAATCACCATTTTTGTGGTCGTCGCATCACACCTAAGAGGATGAAACGATTTGCTAATATTTTTTATTGTTTTAATTATTGTCAGGAGAAGGTTTTTATGAAGAGAAAAACCGGGAAAATTGCTGAAAAATATTTTTTTTCTTTTAAGTAGTAGGCGTTATTACTTCAACGATACGAAGCTGGTGTGAATATACATGCATACTTAGCAAAACCCTCGGATGATACTCGAGCGATTTGGTCAAGTAATATCTCTCCTGATCGCATGGGATAACCGTGGGCGATGGACACCACAGATTTTATAGGTGCATCACTGTCCTGTGGCTGTGGTATGAGGCTTATTCTGCATTGAAGGCTTGAGTCTATCGGCTACCCCACACTCTGGATCGAAACTTGACAATCATTATTGCGGAACGAGTAGATATGGCGGAGCATCCCTACCAGCCCAGGCTTCTGCACAGCACTCTACCACCAGGAGCCTTGTCGGCAATGACAAATGTAACCTATGCTTGTCTCTTACGATCTGCGTGACAGTGACTCAGAGCCCATTCTTTTTTTACCGGGTCTTTTAGGGCATTTTTCTCATTTTTACTCCAACACTTATTAGAAATATAATAATAATAATAATATATTGAAAATAACTAAGACAAAGTTAAGGTAACCTGGTTAAAAAATAACATTTAACAATTCTTTTTTTTAAACTTAGTAAACAAAAAAAATTAAAAGACGTCCCACTAAAGAGAGTGTCGTATATTAATAACTCGTGGAGTATTATATTAATAATTCTCACTCAAAACTTTATTATATCATATATATGTATTTGTATGTTAAAATAGCTCATGACTCATGGTATAAGAACTTAGTTTCATGGAAACGATGATTTTGCAAACACGATAAATGACAACAACAGTCTGGATATTTTCAGATGACATCTAGTTATTTATGACTGTTATACATTGATTAATTTTTAGAGGTTAAATAATAAGGTTAAGTCGTATATAAATATATGTTGAAATAATTTTTTTTTGCAGGAAGCAGAAGAATGGGCCCGCAAACAAAGTGGACCTATGGTCAACCCTACCTTCGAACCCGACGACTTCCTTCCGCAAAGGTAATTAATTTGATTATTAAAGTCGAATCCGTAAGGTGACATCCGTATCTTGGCCATTGTTATTTTATATATTTCATTATTTAATTTCAACCACTTCCAAAATTGGTGAAAATATAAAAATAAGTAATGCCCTAGAAAAAGTAAGGTATCTTACAGGAATGCTCAGGATTTTTACTACATTTCAGTTGTAACTTCATCATGATATACTTAGCGAACTAGTCTTTAAGTTTTTAACTGACTCCGAAAAGAAGGAGATTTTCAACATGACTGTATGTTATTTTAAATTACTATTGTATGTCTGTTACGCGATTATTCAGCCAAACGATTTTGACGCTTGTTTCCAGATAGGTCATGATTCTGAGCTCGAAATCGGTTAGTCGAGTGATTGGGTAACAAACACACAAAAACATACCGTCGAATTGAGAATCTTCTCCTATTTTGGAATAGGTTGAAAAATGTGATTCGTCTCAAAAAGTTTTATTGCTTGCAGGCAAAACCACGGGCGTTAGGTAGTTACATATATATTCATTAAGCGCTTGTATCTAGGCTGCGACTTAGACTCTATGGCATCACGTTTTAATCACATATTGTTAGTGCAAATCAAATATTGTTAGCCTGCATGCTCGTTTGTCCTACGGATTATCAACACAGCTTAAAATTATATTTTTCTCAACTAAAACATACAATTTCTTACCAGTTAAAAGTAACACCAATATTGTTAGTGTATACTGTACCTCAATCAATTTTTTTTTATTCATTAAACATAAAGGCTAAAAGTAAAGTATTTTCGCGCCCTTGTTTCCAAAAAGGTAGGTAGTGTCACAATCAGCACACCTACGACTAGCCCAAGGTTATAATAATAAATAAATAAAATAAATAAATATCCCTGGACAAATTACACAAACTGAATCAAACCCCAAAGTAAGCAAATTATATGGTTATGTTGTGGGTGTTGGTCAACTATATTAATACATACATAGAAATACTTAAATAGATACCTAAATAAATTTAATAAATACCCAGACCCGGAAATGCAGACATCTAAATGTTCCTCGCAAAGTATTTTTATTTTAGCACTTGCCCTGTGCTTGGGATAATATTCTATAAATTTTAAAGAAAGAAAAAAAAAAACTTGAGACAAAAGATTACAGGTTCAAATCCTGTCTGGGGCGAAAATTTTTCTTTCTTTAAAATTTATAGAATCTAAATGTTCATCACACAAATGCTTACCCCCGTCGGGAATCGAACCCGATCCTCGCGGTTGGTCGCTGTGGTGAGGCGTGTACGCTAGCCACTGGACCAACGAGACGGTCTTATACAAGACTCAGGGCCCGAAGACAAAATCCAACAATGTGATAGGTGTTAAGCCTATCGGCAACATTTTCAACGGGCTCATACCAATTTAAACCCGGGCAACATTATTTTTTTATCAGAAAATTAAAAGAAACACGTTTTCTTTTGGTTGCCCGACCCGGGACGTCAAGTTCAACACCTGGCTAAAACTTAAAACTAAGTTTATTCTAGACCGACTTAACGTCTTAATTTCTATTAAGAACAAACTTCTAAATCAAAATCAATTTATACCATAAACTACGTTGACCCACTTCGTATTCTAGTATGGTTTTTAAGTCGAAGCCATTTAATTGCTCATTTTAAATGCAGCTGTTAAGGCGAAGTACACTGAAGACCAACTAAGACATATAATTAATATATTTGACATGAAAATTGTACAGAAAGTATGTAATGTTTCTTGTTACATATTTATTTCACCCTATTCGTGGTATCATAAAGGGTAGTGCTTTATGCTGCTACGAATAGGTTGAAATAAAAGTAAATCAATAACCTAACCATGTTTCGTTACTAAGCAATGGCAAAGCACAGAATTTAAACACAACTGCAACAAATCAGTGCTGTTTCTTTTTTTAATTTTAATAAAACTACTTTAGGCACAAGTTGAAATTATTAGTGTTTATTAATTTTGTGACGATTTAATACAATAATAAACAAAGGTTTTTGTTATTTTTAATGGATCAAAAAGGTTGTTGGACTACCGGTTGATGAAGAAAAACTAAATTTGCACGGCGTATGAAAATAGCAAGTATATGAGGTGTCAAAACTTTTTATAGCTCATAACTATTTGTGTATTTTATTTATAATTTAAAACTCTGCTACGACTTTTTGTCTAATTTTAATAATCATTTTAACTGTAAGAAAACTATTGTAATTAGATATAATAAATGTATAGTTTTAACAGTATTACATTTATTAATCACAAATTTAAATTACAAAAGATCGTTAGTACATGTAGATTGAAATCGATTTATTACATAATTATAGATAACTTTGTTACCTATAGATTGTATACGAATGATGATACGGCTATTTAAACAAAATAATTATAGCCTCAAATTATCAAATTTGTCTGTTTGACTCAATATCAAAAACTTTGAGCAGACTTTCACAAGCTAGTAGATGCTGTTATGACAAGGCTGCTGTTATTTTGCAGAAACATCGCCTTATAACCACTTATTTACTTTTGAGTTAATAAGATATTTAGCTAAGCACAGTCCCGTGCAGGGGATCATTTTGATTGTCTTTTATTTATTCATAAGAGATTTTTGTCAGCTCACACTTGCGAAAAGATGAAAAATCACTAAAGTTTTGATAATAATTATGCCATGGTAATATGAACGGGTCTATCGACTTTGCCATAATTGTTTTTTTTTTATTTGCATAATTCCTATATGTGATAGTGACAAAATTTTGCCGCAGAATGCAAATTAAAAAAACCTGCAAACACGGCTAACGTTTTATGAGGTAATAACCTTTTTTTTAATTAGGCTCCTCGGTCGCGACCATGAGGCTATAAATTATAACAAAATAGGTACTATAATATAATGTGACAATGTAACACCGTTAACAGTGACAGTATTGTTGTAGTTCTGACCTTCATCTGTGCACAGGGCCAAACCCACCCACATCTAACTATTCATGAACACCTAACTGTAATTATAACAAAGGTGCAGACAGCTGATGGTTTAAGTATTTTAGATAATTGATTTATCACTTTTCTTTGTTTATATTTCAAAAATGGTATACTTATCGGCAATAATAAATATTTCTGCAAAAAAATATACACCGAAATAAATGAATGTGCTTGTGTTAAGGGTAAGTCAACGATACCAATACTAATAGATATTCATTTTTTTTAAATGGAAGGCAAACAAGCAGACGCAAGTTCTGATGGTAATAACGTAACAGGTAACACGCCGCCTAGAGACACCAAAGGTGGTATTGGTGCGTTGCCAACCTGAGGCCGGGATGTTAGGCTTCGAGCAAAAGTAAGTTCATTGGCTACCTTACCCTCCAAACCGAAACACGTAATGACGTTATGGCGGCAGCAATAGGTAAGGCGGTGGTACCAAACCAGGCGAGTCGCTGCGAAACTCTACCACCTAGTCTTATGTCACGGTGTTAGTTTCGGTAAGCCTATGCTCGCCTTTTACGAGCTGTCTGGCAAGAAGATAGATGGTCTATTCTGCAAAGGAGCCCGGACCAACACGGGGAGACCTTTTAATCTATCATTAATACGGGTTCCAGACGGTTGTAAACACAAGTTGTAAACATTGGTTTGCATCGGTCTAGACTGTACATTTAATCCAAATTATATAATAATCGGAAGATGAAAACAAAGTTACAATAAAGGTTTCGTTTGTTGGAAGGTGCGTTTTCAACCGTCTAGAAGGTCTTTAAGTCACAATTTTGTGTAGAAAGATTAAAAGATAATTGAACAATCTGAGTGTAACTCTTACTAAATACTAAAACTAAACAACAATACAATAATACCTGTCTCTATCTGTGTTTGTCCAAAATTGTACTATTCGTACATAATAGTTATAGTCCCACAGGTACACAATCAGACACATCACACATATAACGTCTCTCCTTGTCTATCAGTGCAATTATTAAAACATATTATTAAAAATTATCGCCTCTTATTGTCTAGCGGTCCAGGTGTTGGTCTTGACTTGTTGAGGTCCCAGGTTTGTTTCCCGGGTCGGGCAACAATAAGAAAATGTGCTTTTTCCAATTTTCTAATAAATCTAATAAAAATGTTGCTCAGGATTTTGCAACATTTTTACATCGCCAACCTTGCACCTGTATGTGCGAGGTTGGCGATAGGCTTGCCACCTATCACAGTCTGGGACTTAGTATCTTCGGCTAGTTGTGGGTGCCCTGGTTGTGCCTCTGCCTAATTCCTTGAAAATATAGGCGTGAAGATACTTTTTTTATTAAAAACATGAAAATTTTAATTATTTTTTTACGTTGTTACAGTTTATCACCAGTAAAAGATGACAAGAAGCGGGGCGACAAGGGCATTTTTCTTGTTAATATGCAGGAGAAGAACCTCACAGAAGTAGAGGAATATGAGCCGTATGACAACAGAGTTGTGGATCACCCAACTACGTAAGTATACCTACCTGGTTCTCCTCTAAAATTCCACTAGCCCTTGAAAATGAAAGTCATAGAAAAAAATTTGAAATTCAAATAAACTGTACATACTTTATTTACTATCTGGATATGCACCAGTTTTATTGTGTACTAGGCGACCCGACGAACTTAGTATCGCTTGACATTAACAACTACTAACAGTACGTATGGATTAAAGCATTGTTTTTGCCCATTTTCATGTTTTTTCTTTTTATAAAAATCTTCTCCAAACAATAACTAACACAAAAAGGAAAGAATTAGAAATAAAAAAAAAATGTGTGTGTACTTATGTACACGCGTTAGAAGTTATACTTCTTCGGCGTAATAAGATAAAAATCTTTTTAAAAATTTTATCTTTTGCCTTATTTTACATTTGTAGGCAAAATGACACTAACCATAGAATAAATGTTACATTAAAAGTTTTATTATAATCCATTATTTAGTTAAATAAAGTTTATTTAATATTTAATAAAAACTAAAATGTTATCTATAGCTAACTTCATCATGTTGGTTTTTCGTGACGGTGTGCGCGCGCATCGTAAAAATTTACTCTCATCATTTTTTCCTAACGCGCTAAAAGAAGTATAACTTCAAAAATGGTCCATCCGTTCAGCAGACCTCTCGAAATGGGGATATTTTTTTCATATATAGATTAATATTACTAGTAGGTATGTGTCGTATTTATAAATATATATTGTATACATATCTGTTGTAAGGTTATTCTCGTGACTTCATGCGCTCAGCAAATAGCCCTTTAGATATTATTCATTTAAGACACATTTGTAGGTGACCGACTTTTACAATATGGCTTAGATTTTAAGTAGGGCTCCTTCAGATAGTGAAAACTGGGCAAAAATTCATTCTGTACATATCAAGAGATGCGGCAACAAAGGAAACTCCACAAGAAATAGTTTTAGACTAAATTATTTGTACTGAAATATCTTCAACGCACAAACACAGTTTTTTTATATTTATATACCTATATACTTAGATGTACTAGAAGTTTTCTGTTTCCCTTCAATGCTATGAGGGTTATTTTATCTTTCAAGAACCAGGCATAACATATTAATCTCATTTTTATATTTATATAATATGTATATTTTGAAAAATAAATCTTCATTTCCATTGGTCATATCATCACGCGTGAACGGATAATCAGTTTCGCTAATTATTATTCTGACTAGGTGGTAGATTTTCGCAGCGACTCTCCCGGATTAGTACCACCGCCTTACCTATTCCTGCCGCCGTAACGTCAAGACGTGTTCCGGTTCGGAGGGTAAGGTAGCCGGTAAACTTATGTTTGATCGAGGCCTAACATTCCGGCCTCAGTTTGGCAACGCACCATTTCCACATTTGGTCTCTATAGGCAGCAGGAATTTCTTGCCATCAGGAAATCCGTCTGCTTGTTTGCCTTCTAAAATCACAAAAAAAATATATTTATTTGTTCTGTTAATTGTTGTCTGAAGAAGGTTCTTATAAAGAGAAAAAATACTATGTTTTATGGTCCGAATATAAGTCGACATGCACCGAGCCGATAATAGGATGAAACATATTTTATAATTAATTTAGTGTTTATGCAAATTTAATTTTATTTAGTGTATAATAAAATGGGTTGCTTAAAAATCCTTTTCTTATTTTATTTAATACTTTTCATCAAATGTTGCAACATTCAGATAATACTTTTTTATCTTTACTAAAAGTATTAGACGTATAAAATGTGCAGAAATTGGGTTGCCTGTTATTTACCAGGGTTGCCAGGTATAAACATAAATAAATAAAATAAATAAATAATAAAAACAACTTTTTATGCAACTGACGCCTAGATTTCCAATACCCTAAATTTATTAAAAAAAATTGCTTCATTCTTCGATCGGCTCGGAGTAGATCGTTTCAGGTTGGGATTTACTACTATTACGTATAGCAGATAATTGTAAAATTGGATACTTCATTATTTATAGTGCAGACAGTATCTATAACGTCTGTTGGGTCGGCTTGTATAATAAAGATGGAAATTTATATAATTATGGAAATAGATGTAACAAGTGTTTGCCCACTGGTTAATGTTATTAACCGATATTGTTAGTGAAAAACTAAACTAAATATAAAATCGTGTTTTGTTTTTTTATTTTACAAAATACGGGTAATAATCGGTCACTATCTAAGATTTACAGCAAGAAAAAAGGTTATCCGCAAAAATACCGCCTCTATTTTAGTTCAGTTGATCAATAATGATTTATTTTAAACAATTGAAGCTCCCTACGAAGTTATTTCTAGCTCTAAATTGCCAATTGCCCTTTAGCCATACTTGATGCAACGAACTCGAGGCGGTGTTTTTACACAATTCTCATTGGACGAATACGGACCGATAACCTTTGGTTTTTCCTTTTCTTAATTTCCTGGTATATTCCAGTAAAAATTACAAGGCATTTCCTACGTCGAACAAAAGCCATTTTTGGACATGTTTTGCTTTATTTACACAATATCTTTTTGTGGTTAAAATTAGTGAACCTTTTTAATCAAGTTTTATAACTTACAAATGATTTAAGCATTTTCAGTCCCTTATCTCGGATAGTTAGGCAGAGATACAACTAGGGCATCCATAAAAGCTGAAGGAATTACTTAGTTCTGCAATGCTAAATATAGGTGGCAACCCATCGCCAAACGGGTACTACTTTGCTGAGATTAGAAAATTGAAAGAAGAATATAAGAATAAGAAGATATCAATTATCACATTAAGACTTGACCGGCCCAGGATTCCAATTTGAGACCTCGCAATAAGATAATATAGGAATAGTAAATTATAATTATTACTTCTTAATGTGCTAGAGCCACTATTGCATCTCCTTCGACTTAAGAAAACTGAAAAGCAGGTAGTGATTTTCCTAAATTACAAAACCTATTTTTATACAATACTAACTGATCTGATGCTGTATCACAAGCAGTAGCCAGTTGAGATATGGAAACAAAATGCAGCAAATTAACATGACAAAAATCTTATCAATTCCTATGTTATTGTTTAATAAATGAGTAGCTGCTTGATTTTTAACGAATATTAATAACGAAATTTAGAGATTTAACGAAACGTTTTCCCCGTTGTGGTCCAGTTCCTATGTGTAGAATTGACCAGCTGCCTCCCTGCCAGGCAACCTCTTGTTAAAGAGTATTTATATTCTTTGCAGGCAACTCATAGGATGCCTACCGCCTTACCTATTCCTGACGACATGACAGTCACATCACGCTTAGGTCTGGAGGGTAGTGTATCTGTTGTCTATGGACCGTAGCTCTCTTTTACCATTAGGAGAGCCATATGCTAGCACGCTGTCTAATTCCACAAAAAACATGCTTATGCATAGAAAGCTATTTTAATTTGCAACAGTAATGTACAGTACACTAAAGTTGATATATTTAAATGTACATCTGCATTTCTAATATGAGTAGGGATAATAAATCCTATGCCATTTAATGCATTGTTATGTATGCCTTATTTACTTAGGAGGTCAATAACCTACATGATATAATAACATTATAAATGAAGAATGAGGTCAAGGTCAACATCGCATGCGACTCTAAAAGTTCATATTCAAGTTTCCTTTCGGCTTTAGAAATAAATGATTGTAAATGACGATAAATATTCATACCTATCATAATGTCAATGACACGTTTCGACCAGAACACCTTGATCTGAATGGATTCTCGAGGAAAATATCACAACTGTGGCAAAGCAAACTCGTATGTTAATGTGTGCAATGTTACGAAACACCAAATCATACATAACCATTAGATGCAGGGACTTGGACGTGTGTTTCGTTAGAACTATGTATTTGCGCTGTACCTACGTACTAATGCTGTTGTTACAAGACTGACCAAAAAGTCATGTACTCAGGGCTCGTGTAAGTGAGTTTATTGATTACATCAATTGTAAGGATTCTTTTCCTATCTGAAGAGTCATTCACATCTACAGCCTGAGCCACTGTTTCCGCTATGTTTGGTCCTCTGTTTAGAATAAAACATCTGACTCTCTTTCATTATCAGCAAGACCAATGGTGAAACAGTGCTTGGTAGCAACTTGCCGGGGTTGGGATCCACAATCTTAACGCTTTCTGCCGCTATAATAATGTTATTAGGAACGATGAATAATCAAGGCCTAAATCTTCAAGTTAAATTGTGAAAATCGAATCTTATCAAAAGGAAAATACAAGGACTTATATTTTATCGGTTGACAATCTTTGTAAACAATTCTCAGGTCCTTAGATTTCAAGTGTCGTATTGAAGTTATTGTTTTAAAAATCATATCAAGTTTCATTTTCTAAGTAGATATAGATTCATTGACCTGAATTCTAAATTCATGAACAACATGCTTCGTAACTTCGAGGTAATTTTTATATAAATAATGGAGCGCCAGTATTCAACGAACTGTCAAAACCTCGATCGATATGTATGACGGCATTGCATTGTAATAATTGAACACAGTCGCTATACAGACTGCAACCTCGCTGTAAGCTAGCTTGAAGATATAGCGGGCGGCGAAACCAAAATCACAGTATAAAATGCGGCGACAACATACAGGAATTTTATCTATACCTGATCGAAAATTTGTAAGACTCTCCGTCTTACGAATTTTCGATCAGGTCACGTGTCTTGACGCGAGGTTTTAACATTTTTTAAGCATCACAAAATGTGTACAAGGCTGCTAAAGAAGTTTTCACTTCGACGAGTATACTAATTAAGTAGGTAGACTCTATTTTAACCTGCCAAGAAAGAAATAACCACGCCTTCTAGACACCGAAAATGCCATATTTTTGACGGTTCATTACAAATAAGGCAAAGCAAGTTACCCGCATTTGCGATCGACCGCCTCGTTGGCCGAAGGGTTAGTATGTTACGTGTAACTCTACCTCTTTGAACTCCACCGACCAACCAAGAGGTTGATTTTTGAAAAAAAAATATAAATTATAAAACATTTCAAACACAACACGAAACGAATTTCGGATATCTTATATCTTCTATCTTATATATAAAAAATGAATCCCTATTTCTTTTGGTTTGCGATAACCAAGTATGAACGGATGAACTAATTTTGGCAAATTTGGAAATAGGCAAACAAAAATTAATATTCATAGTTATGACAGGACAGCGTCTGTCGGCTCAGCTAGTTTAACATAAGAGAAATGCATCAATCTCTAGTGTTATACGAAATGTCAATAATCCCATTAAAAATATTTGTACAGTATTGTATAATATTTATACAATAATTAATCTTTTCCAAATTTATTTCCAAAACATGATGCAGTGACAAGTTCATTTTAAATATTGTGCGTGAGATTTTATAATACAAATATCTCAATTCATTTGAGAATAAAGTTTCTTTTAACAAGTCTGAAAGTGTGAGAAACTATGATAGAGGAATGTAATAGAATATAATATGTATCTACACGTATTACAATAAAACAGAAATAAAAATAAATCTGTATTTTAAGAAATATTTTTAAAGACGATGATTGCTACATATTGTAAGCAGGATAAATGACGAAAACGACGGTTATTAAAATTTAGTTCGGTTGATCTATTCACTTTTTCTATTCAATTTTTGCGTAAAATTATTGAAGCGATTTTCACCAAACGTTTATAGCCCGAGTCAACATTTGGAATACTTTCTACTGCAGAAAAATCTTTCGTTCCCATAACTAGCCACGAAATGTCAATTCAACCTGTGGTCGAAATCGCGGGCAACAGCTAGGATAATAAAGAATGTCGCTGTATTCCAAATTTTAAATTGATTGTTTGCAGAAACACCGAGACGCTTTTACATTTACTGAAAGGGAGCTTGGGTACGGGTATCCTGGCGATGCCTCACGCGTTCTCGAAGGCAGGCTACGTGGTGGGTTCCATCGGGACCGTGGTGATAGGAGTGTTGTGTACGTACTGCATACACGTCTTGCTGGACTCTTGCTACGTGCTGTGCAAACGACGGAAAGTACCCTCCCTCACGTACACGGCTGCTGCGGAAGCCGCCCTCTCGGAAGGCCCCGATTGGTGTAAGGCGTGTGCTCCGTATGCAGCGTAAGTATTTTATGTACTTTACATCTCGTTATTATAAAAAATATCTTCACACCCGTAATCCCGAAGATCTAGGAAGAATTACAACCAGAGCACCCACGACTAGCCGAAGACAATAAATTTCACAATGTAGTAGGTGGCAAGTCTTTCGCAAACTAACCACAAATAAAATATTGGGGAAAGCTGTTTTTTTTATTAGGAGATCAAAAAAACACATTTTTCTTTTTGTTGTCCGAGCTGGCGATGGAAAGCTCACGAAGTCAAGTACAACACCAGGCCGCCGTGCTCTTTAGAGACGATCCAACGCCAATAGACCGCAGACACAGTAATCTATACGATTAAAATTACGTTCAAAGCTGAATTCCACTAATTTGTTTCTGTAGATTTCATCATGTATTTGGTAGACATATGTATAAATAAGATTGATTTTTAGACAATCTACCACGGAATAGTTTGGACCCTTGATCTGACAGTCAGTCAAAAGATTGTGGTATGATGATGTACAGCCGTCTTGATACAATTGCCTATTCAGTAATAGAATCTGTGCTCATTATTTTCGTGTTCTACGCTGGAAGATCCCGATAGAACACATAGTCTAAGGTCATACGATAGCGACGCACCTGTAACAAAGCCGCCTACCTGTTCGCTATCTTATACGAGTAACATGACATAAAAAACTAAGCTACAATGAGGTATTGAAATTCGTGTACACATTTTAGAAATGTGGCTTATTCGCATGCTTTAATAAACTGCTTATATAGAGATAGAAGGCCACCGAGTTCTTAACTTCAAATTAAAACCTGATTAGAATGTAAGTTTGATTAATACCTTGCTCTTTGGTTTACGTTTTAGGGCTCTCCGTGGTAAAATACCAATTGATCGCATTAATTTTAGAAATCTTGTATTTCCTAGTCAAACAACGAATGATCGCACAAAATCTAATGATCGTAAGCTGGGCGAGTTAAGAGCGAAATCCCATACTTGAAATTCATTTTTTAAGTTAGATCAAGTTTTCGAAACCCTAACAAATCATAACGAAACTACAGATTTTTCTAATGTTGGACTGGCTACTCTTATCGAATAGATCATTTGTCTCCTTGCCTGGCAGCTCGTGAGGCAAGCCCAGATTAAATGAGTCAGTACCAAAGAGAGACAGAGATATAGTACTGATAGTCTCTTACCAACAGGAGAGCTGCGGCCTTGTTGTATTATCACATTAAAACTTTGTTTTAACCAGTGCACTTTTGTTGCAGGCACGTGGTAAATGCGTTTCTACTAATCTACCAAATTGGCACGTGTTGTGTGTACGTCGTATTCGTCGCTGAAAATATAAAATTCGTTGCCGAGAACCAGTTTGGGTACAAAGCAGAGCTTATAGATGTTATGTTATGGGTTCTTCTCCCATTAATTCTAATAAACTGGGTGCGGGACCTGAAGTATTTGGCACCCTTCTCGGCTATAGCCAACGCTGTGACGATCGCTAGCTTCGGCATTATCTTGTACTATATATTTAGAGAAACGCCTCAGTTGGAAGGAAAAGTACCAGCAGGGAAAATCACTGACTTTCCTCTTTTCTTTGGAACTGTACTATTCGCGTTGGAAGCCATAGGTGTGGTAAGTAACAATTTTCATACTCTCGTGTAAAAATAATTAATTCAAATAAAAATTTGGTTTAATTTTAATCTGTTTATTTTTAGATACTACCACTGGAGAATGAAATGAAGACGCCAAAAGATTTTGTAGGGAAATTCGGTGTTTTAAACAGAGCTATGATCAGTATTATCATATTATACGTTGGGATGGGGCTGTTTGGATATTTGTGCTATGGGAATGATGCCAAAGGTAGCATCACTTTGAACTTGCCATCACAAACAGAAACGTGAGTAATGTTTACATTAACATAATAAATACCGTATTTTTTTAAACAACACTTATCTTTTTTTACAATACACTTTATTTTACACTTGAGCCATCCAGTTCCACCTTTCACACCGCCACGAGGGCTTTACAACAAGATTTTCATGTTTGTGTTAAGGTTGCCTAAAGTGTAACATAGTGTTTTTTGAAAAAGTATAAGTGTTATTTTGAAAAAAGGGTACATACAATAGAATTCCGCCAAGTACTGACGACAAAAAATTTATTACGTTAAATAATTTATCACTGCCTACCCACTCCTAGAAGAAATCTAGTACAGATATGACGCACTTCTCTAAATAAATGTGTCGTTCGCTAATGGAAAACTGCTTAAATATAAACTGCTAATTTGGATCAACTGGAGACACTGCCGAATAGTCTTACGCCGCAGACACTGAAAAAAAAAATTTTATAAACAAAAAAAAGTAAAAAAGTATCTTCACGACCTCATCCCCGCTAATATAGGGAGAGATGTAACCAGGACACCCACAATCAGCCTAAGGTACCTTTACAACCTTAACTATAGCAAACAGAGCACTCTTCCAATCCCGAGTCAAGTTGTTTTTATTACGAAATTGAAATAACAATGCCCGACCCGGGCAACAAATTGAAGACCTCATTTGTTTAGCAACAAATTTGTTAACACCGGACTACCAGGCTATAAAGACGAGATGTTGGCACTTGTGAATCTAAGATATAATTAAAAAAACTAAACAACTTTTTTATGATTGTTACAGGCTCGCAAGTGTCGTTCAATGTCTCTTAGCTTTCGCCATATTCATCACCCACGGCCTCGCCTGCTACGTCGCCATAGATATCTTGTGGAACGAATACATCGGCGTGAGATTACTCAACAGCTCCCACAGATTTATCTGGGAATATCTACTAAGGACCGTTATTGTGTTGATAACATGTAAGTTATATTTTTTATGTTAGAGGTCGGCGAACGAGCACACGATGGTAAGAGATAGCCGTGACCTATAGTCACAATAGATATTTTTTTATGATATTAGATGGCAAACAAGCAGACGTATTTCCTGGTGGTAAGAAATTCACGCCGCCTAGAGACACCAAAGGTGGTAATGGTGCGTTGCGAACCTGAGGCGGCGGCAGGAGTAGGTAAGGCGGTGGTACCAATCCGGGCGAGTCGCTGCTGAACTCTACCACCTAGTCAGATGTCACGGTTTTAGTGACGGGGAGCCTATGCTCGCATTTTACGAGCTGCCTGGCAAGGAAGGCAGATGGTCTATTCTAAAAAGGAGCCCGTATATTCTATTCTATTATAGGTGCATCCCTGCCTTGTGGCCGGGGTATTAGGCCAATTGTGCCGGCTACCCTACCCCTGGTCTGGAACATGACAGAGTCATTATAGCGTTCATGACAGAATCGACACTTTGAAATTTTATTAGAGACCATCTCAGAATCTATCTTATAAAAAAATTACTTAGAATAGAATACCTATTTACCTATGATAACAAACACAGTGAAATCGAGAGCGACGTTTTGAACTGATCTGATTCCATGCGGTTGTTGTTTTATTTTTAGCAACAGTATCATTAAAAAGAAGAAAGTTAAATCAATCAAAAAGGCGTTCAATATTAAATTCTATATTTCATAAAGAACCCCTAACCCATTGGTGACACCATCACTTGCGAAACGGCTCGACCGATTTGGATTTTTTTTCTACATTCATGCTAAAAAGGAAGCTTTTTATGGAGAGAAAAACTGGTAAAATAGAAAACATATAACATAAAACTGTTATTGTCAATGTCAGGCGATACAAAGTGTTCCGGGGCAGTTAGTGTATCGATTTAAGTTACTTTAACTATTAGTAAACGAGTATATATTAATATATTTTAATTTGTTTACAGTTGGCTTAGCAGCGGCAGTTCCTCAACTAGATCTGTTTATTTCACTGTTTGGTGCCCTCTGCTTGTCCGCTCTGGGGTTGGCCTTTCCAGCCTTCATCCAAAGTTGTACATACTGGTACTACGTATCAAAATCTGAACGCATCCGTATGTTGGTAAAAAACGCTATGGTCGTGCTATTCGGCGTTCTTGGACTTATCGTCGGCACGTATACATCACTAGAAGGAATCATCGAGAAGTTTTCCAACACCACTAGTATAGCGCCTTGAATCATCGAAATAGCTGTAGTGAGTGCCATTATGTAGAACCGTCCGTGGCATATAAGTACAATAAGAGTCCATGTTGGACTTTTAATACTTTAGGTTTAGTTGTAGAAGTCGCGGGCCGTCTTTGAGGTTACCCTAAATACATTATAGTGGGTTTCAAAATTTTAAAGAGCTACTGTTTAAATATTAGATCTAACACAATCTTGACATGAATATAGACAGTTGCATGTATAATTTTAACTTTACTGGGTATTAGTGAGTGACCGATATATATAGTATAGTATATTTTTAAATGTAAATAATGATTTATATATTTTTATTAAAGTTTTATGTTGTGTTTTTATTTACATGTAAGTTAAATATATATTTACAAAAAGTTCCGATTAGATTTTATATACGAATACGATGAATGTGTACAAAAGTAAGCAAGACGGTTAATCGCATTAAGTACATGATGACTGCTTTTAAGTTTCAGTATACGTAGATGTTTTAAAAAACAATCACGCGATTAATAATGCTTTGGTAGTATTTTATTAAGCATTTTTGCATAATATCATACATACATACGCTTAGATACGAATTATCACTAATAAGTTTTTTTTAGGATATATTACTTTACCAAGGTCATTGTTGCTGTATGTTGCTTGTGTTCAACGTGTCCAGTTAAATTCTTCAAAATTGAGGCAAGAAATATATCCAAGTAAATATCACTATGTTTATTAAATATATCTAAATTTTCAAACACATTCAAAAAGGGACGCGCAAACAACAGTTAACAAAGACTTTAGAATAGCTACCGACGAAATTTTTATGATATTGTTAATGTTAAAGTACAAAATACGATTAGGATGATTTTTTTTTAACTTTTAACATCACAAATAAAACAGAAAAAAGTTGATTAATGTTATTCTAAAATTTACTATTCAGAACATAATACTGACAATGTGACAATGTCCAATAGTGTTATTTGAATCAAACATATTATAAAATGGCATTTTTTTAAGTATGAATAAGACAAAAATTATTTATTTTAATAATGATATGTATCTTAAGAAAATTATTGTGACATACGTCTTATACTGTTTCAATACCAAAAAGTACTAGATCAATTTATTTTTGTATTCTGACGAGAAATTCCTATATATAGTCATTATTTTTATTTTCATGGTGTTACTATAAGAGACGTTTTAAAACACAAAATTATACTTTTGTTTAAAAAACAAAGTCTATCGTTCCGCTCTTTAAGAATAATCTGTGATGATATAGTTTTTAAATAAATTTAATGTCAAAACGCACTAACATGGTTTTTGCTTTTAGTATAGTTTGAATGTATGAGCCACAGCTATGAGGTGTGGTCACATACAGACACTCGAGTTCGACATTAAGTTTGGAATATTACTAAGTCGCAAGAATTTTCAACCTTCTTAAAATTGTTATACGAATGTTAACTTATAAATTGAATTGGAAATAACCTAATGTTTGATTTTTGTATTTATCGAAAAATATAGACAATTTCTTATAAAATGAGTATCTGTAACAATTCACAGGTGTTATCAGTAAATATGATTTATTATAGTTTGCCCTGTATCTAAATGGTCTTAAATCGTAAGGATTGACTATTGCTAACGCTTACTTAACTAGAACGAGTCAGACAACTCTGACACACTTTTACCATTCTTTATAATAGCATAAAGTTCACAAAACGACTTCCTACAGCACTCAATCTGTCGGTCTATTCAGTTCTATTCACGTGGGTGGGTGTCAACCCAGCTCCTATTTCTTTGGATCTAGTAGATGTCATACGTTTGTTAACTCCTAAATGGTTATTTGTTGACTATATGGGCCCGGAAAATCGGTCTTGAACATCCGCTATCAAAAAACATCCTCAGTTAATATCCAAGTAATTATAATTTGTAAAAATAACTAACATTCTAGCTTAAAATACGTTTCTTCAGCTCTTACTTTCTTAACCTCTGTTTTTCTGACAAATAAATGATTTGAGGTTTTTTTTTCACGAAACCAAGGTCTAACAGGATTGTGCGTTTTGACTTTACAAAATTGTAAGTATATGATACGTTCTAGTTGCCAGTGATATTGTGCTCAGAATTGTTGTGGTTGTAGATGTATTGTTGTTGATTGACTTAGAACTTAATATGACGTTGAGTATTATATATATAGAAACTTTAAGTTTATTTAACATAGAACAATTATTAATGATAATTTTTTAAATATAATTACAGCTGGTTGAGTTTGTTGTTTTATTATATTTAACTAATACTACTACCGTGTTGAGAACTGATGACTGCCAAACCACTCATAAAAAGGCGAAACTTTGGAAATGTAGAATTGGTTAAAAATGGGTCGACAGCCTGCCAAAACTGATTTGAAACCAATTTTCTGTTAATTAATCTACATCTGCTGATAAATGTGTTATCCCTGCTATCGCAGGCTAGGCTTCTGACTACATGTTGAGTTCATACTCACTAAGCATCTCATTTTATTTTTGTATATTTTTCTCATTGCACCTATAAAAAAGAATATTTTTAATACATAAAATTTACATATCACATAAATATAAAATTACATATTCAAATAAACTTCAAAAAAGTGAAAAAAATAAACATAGCGTCTTTTTATTATAAGACATTCCTCTATCTAATCTAATCTAATCGCCTCTGTGGTCTAGTGGTGCAGTTGTTGGACTTGACTGCATGAGGTCCCGGGTTCGAATCCCGGGTCGGGCAACAAAAAGAAAATTGGGTTTTTTCAATTATCTAATTTAAAAAAAATGTTGCTCGGGATAGGATATGTGCCCGGTTGACGATAGGCTTGCCACCTATCACATTGTGGGACTTAGTATCTTCGGCTAGTCGTGGGTGCCCTGGTTGTGCCTCTTGCCTACCTCTTCGGATATGGGCGTGAAGATACTGTTACTGTACATTCCTCTAGGGTTATGCGAGCACTGACGCAACGTACACGTTGGGCAAGGGCATACCTTTAAATCCAGAGTAAGCACAGCAAAAATATAATTACAAGTAAAATAAAAGCCAAGTATGCACTACATTTAGTTTAACAAACGTCGGAGAAAAGCTGACGCTGAAAAACTGGAGCTAGTGTTATTAACACCAGGTTAAGAAATAGAACTATTTTTAAAACAATCGCATATATTTTTAAAAAACTAACGAAAATTTAATTTTTGTGAAGAAAGTAAGAAATTACAAGTTAGGCAAATGTATTAAGCTGGATTCATAGTATAGACAGTATTCCCTGTATAGACAGGGGACGCATAATGGCACAAAACGAGGTCTATACACGTGACGAGGTGGAACATCCTTTCACGACGTGGATTTGGTAAACAAGATATAGCTGTGAAACCAGTATTAAGCTACGATGAAAATAATTTTAGGGCTAGCGCACTATGCACTCGTAATTATATTATGTAAAAAAACTACGTCGTTTTTGTAGCTATCATACCCTTAATGTAAAACATTTCATGTTATTCAATAATTCGAATATGCGGTGTTTAATGAATTTATTCAGATAAAACAATATAAAGACAGGAAGTTCAAATGCATCCTGTAACCAAACACAGCATAACTTAACTATAACACATATGAGGTAATGTTTAGTCGTATAAATAACTTATTTAATAAAACTTACACCTAATTGACCATTACATTGTTTTTTTAAAGAATTATTAAAATGTAATTTTTTAATTGACATGATGTGTTAAAAAATTATACAGCATAAAACTTGCGTACCAGGACTGATTACATTGACGAGCTCAATAATATCTTATTAAACATTTTTGAGTTAAAAATTCTTCCCCTTATAAGACACTTACCTATGAAATGTGCGAGGAGTTCCAAAAGTCCATGCATCTATTTACACCCAATTTATATGAAATAGACGCGGTTAGTTAAACAGATTTTAAACCAGCGTAACGTTTGTTCGCTATTCTAATGGTCGTATAGCGCAAAGCAATGACTGATAATAGGTTGCATGCGCAAAGGACTTTTTACAAGGCGACCGTTCATTGTTTTGTTTAAAAAAACCTACACGAAAGAGTTAAAAAACACAGTTAGGATAACAATATCGATTACCTTTGGTTATGATAACTGAGTGTTAGAAAGCAGTGTAGCAGACTCGGTTTGGTACAGTAAGCAAACGTAATATCTGACCACTTGCAGTACTTGCTTTAAAAGTATATTTGAGTGTATGGGAGTCAGATACATTGTTTGTTTACTGTACTATCTCTCCACTTACCTCTTTATGTGTTAGTGTGTGTCCTTATTCCGAGCCAGAGGATAGGTAAGCACGTCGACTTAAACGTAATGCATATTTTTAAAAAAAATCTTAAAAAATAGGCCAACATTCTTGTTTGCTACAAAATATATTTATTAAATAAGAATACGAAGGAAACTGATTATTATATTTTTTTCTGTTAGCTATATTATCACGAACAGACATTGCTTAGTCAATATCGGTCTAACAGCTATACAGTCCATTTTAAAATAAAATAAAATCGCCGAGTTAAAATACACATTAATCGGACGGAGCTCCACGAAGAGCAATAATACCTAAAAATCTTAAACTAAAGTTGAAACGAAAGAAATATTTCAACCTAGAACTATCAGTCATCACACAAAAGAGCGGTATCACACTGTGACCGGTCCGAATCCATCTCAGTGCATTCCAGAATAACCATAGTGTACTTTTTAAGCAAATTCTGATAGTAAGAGTCCATAGGCACTGGTCACATGGTACTGGTCTATTTCATGCGCAGGGTTTAAGCCAAAGTTTTGTTTTTTATTTTTAAATATTTACTTGTAATGTACTTTACAAATCTATCATACGATTTCTTTCTGTCATCCGTGGATTTCAATTTTGAAGAAGATTTTAAACGGAGCAAATTAACTTTAGAATATTACTAGTATGATTTCGCACCTAGGACTGCTATTAAATTTCTTGTATCAAACAACACTCATGATTTGGAGATTATTTGGATCTGGATTAGGGGTAGCAAAAATTATCCGCATTCAATTCAAATTTCCGATTCCATTTTACGGAAACGCAAATACTGACTACAAATTGCATATTTTTAGAATTTCCAGCTCATTTTTCTTATAAAAATATTAATATTTATAGCCCAAACGATTAGGCCTGTTCAGGTGTCTACAAAACAGACTCTTTCATTATTCCTAAAAATTTAACACATCTTTTACGTTCACATTTTTTTTATATTGTGCAATACATTTTAATTAAAAAAAAATCATGGTAATTCATCTTTAGAATTTTACTAAGGATTACTCATTAAAATTAAGTGTTATAACAGCCACTACTATTAACAAAATACAAGCAGAAACATTAAAACTCGGATTTATTTATTTGTCCTAATGTTCCTATGTAATGTTAAAACAGTAAAAGAGACTCAAGCAACTCCGACTGGATGTTGTGAAATAAGACAGGTATCTAAGCCCATACGAAGTGGAGAATAGTAAGAACAGCGTTATCAACCTTTCTCCTAAATTTATATAAAATGGTCGTGTTTCTGTCTATATTTTGTTCATAGAGATTTAATATGTCCTATTTAAAACGAACCTAATTTAGAGATATTCTACTAAAAACATGAATACTTAAGCTATTTCTTCCCGGCATCGTAGCCCGTAAGAATAGTTCTAAGGGCAGTTTTGAGTTCCTCGTTTGGCTGGAGCTCCGCTTTTGCGAGGTTTTGTCTGCAGCACGGACAGTTCTGGGACTTCGTAGTTTTGAAAGCCAGATTTATACACGCCTGAAATACAGTAAGAAAAAGATGTTAAACCATAATTAAGCGCAGTAAAACTTCAAAAACCAAATCCGACTATTTCATTGGGCCCATGTCACGTTGTATATTGATGGTCTCACATAAATACTATCAACATCCTAGTAGTAGTTTTGAGTTATACTTAATAATGCACAAAATATTTCGCTTATGTTGACGACCTCATTGCACTATTAATTATATATTAAAAACCACTATTCAGATCATGATAATATGAGAATCATGACCTATCCTTCTAAAACATAATCATCAAAAACAAACAGTTGAATTAAACCTCCTCCATTTATAGAGTCTGTTTATAATAATCAAGATCAATTGGTATAAACGAGCATTAAAACGAAAGTAGCTAGGTTAGTTATCTCTTACGAAGGAGTTCTACCTTTTGTACTGCATCATTTTATTTACAGTATTTTCTTGTTCCTATTTCACACCAGCATAACAAAGTGTTAAATGAACATTTAAATTTGCTGTCGACAAATCCATCGCCTGCCGGTAATAATGTGGCAATTTTGGTCCTGCAGTTACCACCATAGCATCTGTATTAGCTATTGTCTTATTTCGTGCAGCGGGGTAGAGTAAACTTAAGAACCCGGATTGAACAAATGGCATAAGTGTGCGACGCACCAGCCATAGCTATGGCGTCTCTCAAGAGACGTTTGGCCTTTCCGATCACTGTAGCAGCTTGCGTATTCGCCATCTTATTTAAAAAAGACGATGTTCAAAAAACAGCAATATAAGGTCATACGTGTTTTACAATATACAAGTAATGTGAAGTACAAAAACTTTAACATTTTATGTACAACTTATATAACTGCAATTCATATATTATTCTAAAACGATTGACAATCCGCGAGGCTCGGATTTGTTTCTAGGCAAGGACATTTGTACAATGAACATTCTGATGAACAAGCTTGTGCGAGTATATCTAGGCCCGGGCGCTAGTAAAATTTATTCCGGTACGATTTTTACGTAAGTTATATGTACGAGGTCCGTTAAAAAGTTAAGATAAAAGTTTATTTTTCTCAAAAACCATGTATTTATTAATCAATTTCTATTGTAATCGGCTCTGTGGTCAAGCGGTCCGGCGTCGGACTTGACTTCTTGAAGCCCCGGGTATGCGAAAGGTTTGCCACCTATCACTTTGTGGCACGTTATTGTCTGGCTAGTCGTGAGTGCCCTGGTTATGCCTCTGCCTAACTCTTCAGGGATATGGGCGTGAAGATACTTTTTAATTTCTATATTATCTCCATTGAAGTATTCCTCCTTAGATATAATACACTTGTGCCAGGGGTTTTTCTAATACTAGAAGCAGTTCCGATAAGTACTTTTTGCATGTCATGGAGATCTCACCGAGACTCAGCTTTTATCTCCTCAATCACTGCAAACGGCGTACTTTCATGAGTCTCTTCAGTCTTAGGAACAGGAAAAAGTCGCAGGGGAGCAGTGTGACCCTTTTAAGCAAATTTGGATCATTGTTGACGTCTTCAACAATTTCTGGACGACGATCATGCGACATTGTTTTTGATTATAATTTAGAAATTTTGGGACGAACTTCGCCTCTTACGCTTCAAAACCCCAAAATTTCCGAAAAAATTGCATTGCATTGCAGAATCAGAAAAAAAATTCGTTCACCACTACAAGTGGCACTTTTGCGAACTTGCTCAGATACTTATTTATTGTCTGACCATTATAACACTCGGCGAATACTGCTGAACAGGAACTGTTTTATGAATTTTCATCACTTTTTGATAACTTACCATACAGAAGTTATGTAAACATGGCGTCGTTATGGGGCTAACCGCTACCTCCTGGCATATGATACAGAGGAAAACTTGCGTCACGTGCTCTATGAACTCCTGGAACAAAACCAACTCTTGTTAGGAATCAGTCATCACAAGCATTTCATTCCCAATCTAAAAGCATTAAATTTAATAACAAATTAAGGTGGCTATCCCCTTCTTATATTATAAATATGCAAGGGCAGTGGTGATGGGTGATCACTTCTAGAAGTGATCACTCACTTCTTACTTAAGAACTGGGGTGGACAGCAAAATAAAACTGCTTGAAACTCTAAGAACACTCAAAGGCACTCGTCACAGCGTTTTGATTAAAGAAATGAAAGAGGTGCCGGGTCATGGTCAGGGTCAGGGTCATCATGTATCAAGGTTTTGGTCCGAGCGTTAACAGGTGACTGAACAAACATGAATATACATCTTGCCTTGCCAGAGGGGACGTAGATACAATATAAACTCAGTGATTGTCAAGCACTTGGCCAAGCGAGTAGTAAGCTTTTGGAATTTAATCCCCAGGATAGTGGGGGCTCAGTAACATTTTCACGTTTGAAATATGTAATTATTTTTATGAATATTACAGGCTCAATTTTAACACAGACAAACAACTGTTATAGGCTTTTTCTATTAGTGTTGGGTGACAGGGTTACGCCTCTGGCTACTTCTAAAGGGCAAAAAGATACTTCATTAAAATTCAAGCAATCAGAGTAACATTGGCCAAAAAAATATTAAGTGTAATAACGACGCTATTTGAAGATTTTGTAACAGTAATATAACAAACCTTTTTCCCTTGTTTCTCGCATATCTCCAGGCACTCGTCCCAAAGTTTGGTGTTCAATGTGTCACTTTTGATGGCGTTTTTCTCCTCCGCGCTGAGTACGTTCCCTCCTCTATTCTCTTTATTGACTTTAGGACTTCTCAGGAACATACTGGGAATTTTAGCTACTGGACTTTTAGATTTTTTCGCTTCTGGACTTTCAGTAGTCTTGACAGAAGCTGAAATTAAAAAGTTCGAAATAATTTTTGGTTCGACAATTTACCAACAGTTACATTCATGTACGAATGCGAAGAGCTTAACAGTATCGCTTGTTTTGTTGATGACATGTCCCGCGCAATAATTACCATACAACACGTATTGTCATCAATTCTGCGGCCATTGCTTTAGTTCTCGACATTTTATTGTTCCGAGTTAGAGAGCTGAAGTTACTTACAGACACACAGACTTGCAGACATACCTAAATACAAGGTAACGACGCACCACCAACCTCGTTGATATGTATAATGGTTGATTTACATTTCTTTAACTGATAAGTAGATTTAACTAAATGCGGGTAAACGTACAATTTTGTTGCAAGTTTAGATGAAATCGCTCGGGTGTTATCCAAGAGTCTCCAAAATCGGCGAGTATAAAAAAGTACGTGGAAGAATAGCGTTAGAACTACTTTTAGGTTTCATAAATGGGACTTTTTTTGGTATTAGTTTATTTAATATTTATAAATTTTAAACACATATTTTAAGCTATATTTAGTTTTATTTCTAATCCATTCCACGTATGTGGAATGGATATGATGATGATGGATCTGTGTATACAGACGAGACTTTTTTATAAGTTTATATTAAGTTTTTACGTCAAAAAGGTTAAACCCATTTAAAAGAGTTTAGTAAAGACATTGATTAGATTGAAGAAGGTTGCTTTTAATACGAACAGTCAGAGTTTTTGGAATTCAAAGAGGGTTTTCGGCATCCTAAAATGACCACTCCGCTTTTGATAATCTTGTAATTTAGTTTAGCGGATTATTTTACTATTGCAATTAGCTACTTGTATTCGGTAATGCTGTGCAGCAGTTTTTCTGGATTGTACCACAGCCTTAGCTATTTTTTATATTACATTGCATGCATTTCTGTCGCTGTAAAGCCAATGCTCGCCACTGTCAAGTATCGTTTAAAAAGTTCGTGTGCTCGGTAGAATGGCACATGTAACCTTAGATAAATAGTTTTCACCTATAAGATAACGATGCCATACCAGTAAAATTTACGGTGCCTATTGGGGACAGTTGCCTGTTACCATGGTTTTTATTCGTTCAATATAATACGTTATTCTAAAATTGCTAATCTAATTGCTAATTATCTTGATAATCGTGGGTGCCCTGGTTGTGCCCCGGCCTACCACTTCGGGGATATGGGTGCGAAGATATTTACGTACTAAAATGA
The DNA here is from genome assembly GCA_002245505.1 of Calephelis nemesis. Classification (NCBI taxonomy): domain Eukaryota; kingdom Metazoa; phylum Arthropoda; class Insecta; order Lepidoptera; family Riodinidae; genus Calephelis; species Calephelis nemesis. Next base: position 818,666 of record NJDD01000463.1, read on the forward strand.
CATTGGACATCAACCTTAGATCGGCAATGCACTCTTGATTTTTTTGAAATCATTTAAAGGCGACGTGTATTTCTTACCATGAGACAATCCAACTGCTTATTTTCTTTCTAATAGCAGAGATTTTATTTGTGAACCAAAAAGTTTTACACTTTTGAATGAAATTGAAATTAGGCCACTTAAATTTCAATTTAGTTAACTACTTCACTACTAAAAGAGTATAAATGGCACGTAAGTGGTGATTAAGCAACCCGCCTGCTTGTTCACTATATGGAAAAATAATAAAATGCATTAGTATTAATAGATACCAGGTTTCTTAGTTTCGGTCTTCTTCCGCTTCTTGTTAGGCGGCGAGGTCTCAGACTCAGAAGACGTTTGGTTGCTCTCACGAAGCGCTCTCTTCTTGTTCACTTTACCGTTTTTAGCGTTTTTCTCTTTACCATTTTTAGCATTTTTCTCCTTCAGCGCCTTCTTTTCTGCTTCGGCTTCTAGATATCCGTCTGGATACTAGGAAAAATATGAATGAATGAACTCTTTATTGTGCACAATTAAACTTATTACAAAATTATACAATTAAGTATTAACAAGAGTATATTATTATAGTTTATAATACACAAAAGGCGGTCTTATCGCCAAACAAAGCGATCTCTACCAGACAACTTTTTTGTCTAAGGAGATTATATAAACAAAGGTTCAGTAGGTAAAGAGATTAAACATACAAAAAACTATAACACAATATTAAAATATTAATAATAACTGTAAGAAGAAAAACAAAAAAATGAATTTAATTTATTAAGAAAATGGAATCAAATAATCTAAGTGTTTTAAATGGAATAGAGGATACGCATCGCTTACATCCTTTTTCACATAACATTAAAGGAGTCGAGGACCATTGTTTTAAAATAACATCTATGTATTTAAAAATGAATCACATCTAACACGCATAAGCGGATGGACGAATGATACTTTCTATAGTTTTAATTATTGTAAATAAACTGGGAAAATTGCAAAGAAAAACAATGTTCTAATCCAGACAAAATGTTAGTAGCTGTTAATACAAAGTTCCAAAGGTCGGCTAGTCTACTTATAAAAATATAAAGCAATCACTTATAAAAATAAACCGTTTTACCAAATCCTACCGCTATGACGTCAGTTTTCGCCACTGCTTGCTTATATACCTTACACATCTATAAAAGTAAACGAAAAATACACACATTCGCGAGGTAGGGTAAAATAACAACTATTACAAGTTAAATACTAAACAAAATTCAAAACATCAAAAAATAAGCAAATCGCCAACCTCAATCAATCATCAAATGAATTCGCAAAGTATTTTTTATATAATAAAATATAATATACTATCTGTCCCGGCGAATTTCGTACCGCCCGTTCAGTTTGTATGGGAAAAATTACAATGTTATTACGTTTCCGAAAACATTCGCTACGCGCGTTTTATAAATATGCAAAATTAAATGTACATTTTTCAAAATTTTCGAGAGATTTTCTTAATATTTTTTCCGTAAGAACCTTCTCCTAATAATAACAAATACAACAAAAAAAGAATGAGTGAAATCGGTCCAGCCATTCACGCGTGATGCCGTGACCAAGGAAAACGGGTTTCATTTTTATATAAGATTGTGTATTTTTTATGCATAATAAATTTAACCAAAATGGCAATTACGCAAAATAAATTGAAGGCATGCTATTTTCACATTTAAAAAAGATACAGAAGGATAAACATGATAGTCAAAAAATAGCAACTTATCGTTTAAATAGATAACACGTAACAAATCAAACATGAATTCCCATTATGCGTGGTCATCTCATTCTCATGTTCCATATTGGAGAGTCATGTACGGTAGATAAGCACACGTGGCCATATACTCTGGGTCATAACATGGCGACGCAGCTATTGTCTCTCACCTTTAGTAGAACTGTCTGTTCGTTCACTATTTTCTTACCATATCCGTAAGTTTTTATGGCACTTGATGCAAATCAGTTACATTAATACCTATTCGACATTTACTTGTGAGAAGTTAGGCCTGATTTGCTAGATAACACACACACAAATTACCTTATTCTAGGAAAACTAACTATAAATTCTTATATACCCTCAAGTTATGAAAAAAATAGTTAGTCTCCAACATTATACAATTAACTGTAACACTAGAGCAATGGCATAGAATCAGTAATATTATTGAATACAGAAGACACAAATGAACAAAACGCAAGCAAACTTAAGATGTGTAGTAGAATCTCATATTGCACTAACGGGTATACCAGATTTACTTAAAACCGCTCACATGCCAATAAAAAAATTAACCCCCCCCCCCTTCCTTAACTATGGTGACTAAAATGTACGACAATTCGGAGAGAGTATCCTTCAAGTCATTTGGCAAGCCTTACAAGTAGTAAGTTTTATATGATCTACTATATGGACGTCAGATGTTTCGCTATCGCTTTCAAAAAGGTTTGTTTTTTAAATACTTTCAAAACTGCAGCTTCACATTTGCGTAATAATAATTAATAGTTGAACATTAATTACTAAGGACTATTTAAAATCTTGTATGACCACAAATTCTTTATTTTGACAATTTAGATTGATTTCAAGGCAAGGTAGATTGCAAGGCAAAAAACGTGGAGAGATTTTATTGAATGAATATTTTAAACGTGTTTGTCGCCTCACTCCTAGTTGGATCGTTCAATTTTGATGAAATCTTATGTATATTTTAATCGGTTCCTGGGTGATTTTCGAACAATTGGAAAGCGTCACAAAGTTCACTCCCATTCCGAATTATTATTTTACAATAAAAAAAGTTCAAACACATAACTTTCGCCAGGAGAAAAGAACATGACGTTCTACCAGTGTACGATAGGTACTCTCTGCCTTTTTTTATGATATTTTAAGGCAAACAAGCAGACGGATTTCCTGATAGGAAGAAATTCACGTCGCCTAGAGACACCAAAGGTGGTAATGGTGTGTTGCCAACCTAAGGCCGGGATGTTAGGCCTCGAGCAAAAGTAAGTTTACTGGCTACCTTACCCTCCAAATCGACACACGTTATGACGCTATGGCGGCAAGAATAAGTAAGGCGGTGGTACCAATCCGGGTGAATCGCTGCGAAACTCTACCACCTAGTCAGAAGTCACGGTGTTAGTGACGGTAAGCCTGTGCTCGCCTTTTACGAGCTGCCTGGCAGGAAGGCAGATGGTCTATTCTGCAAAGGAGCCTGGACCAACACTGCCTGTATAGCAAGAAAATATTTATGTATGATCAATTGTAAAAAAATTCTCTAAACTACAAGCATTCAAAAACGCATTTGCAAGTACAGCTTTTACAGAAAAAGTAACTTCGACTTTTGCATCTGATGGTATAATTAAGCAAACAATTTCACAAACTGTCCATTTACATATTACTTATTTGACAAATAATTTCGCTCTCGCTCAAAGTTAATTTTCGCAAGAGTAACTCAATACAGCAATATTATTAACCAAGCTAATAAGTAAACCAAACAAAAACATAACATAATTAAACACAGAAAACAAATTAACTATGAGAACATTATTGAGAAATTGTATGAATATGGAGACACACCCATCTAAGAAATCATTCTGTGCACCATGTCTTATATATACAGTTTGTAAGTACTAGTATTGTATATGTATGGTTTTTTCATAGCAAGACAGTAAACAAGCGTACTGTTGTCTCGATGGCAAGAGACAACAGTGGCCTATAGAAACCATTGTCGTCGTCCTACAGTCGTTAGTCGTCACCAAAGATGTGATGTGAGTCGGTATCATGTGACATAGGTATTAGGTATAATGTGCTAGTCAACTGGCTACCTACCCTCAGTATAAAACATGACATTAACATAGAGGCGACAGGATTAGGTAAGGAAGTGGGTCCCTACTCGAGCAAGTGGCTACACAGCACTCTTTAATCAATCGTTTATTTGCGTAAAATGTGGTTACGTTTGCTGATTTACATTTCATAATAACATTCTACACATTTTGGTCAATAATTTGACATACAAAATAAATTAAAAATTAAATAACATTATAATAATTAATATACCAATTTTGATTTAAAATCATATACCGACTCCATGTCTGTTTAAATATCTGTAAAAATAAAACTTAAAAAAAAAAATAAGAAAATCCTTCATCCAGGAGATTGTTGATAATGACCCTTTTAACCTATGTTGACCCTTTTAACCTATGTTGGCCGTTTACGAGCTGCCTGGCAGAGAAGGAGATGGCCTATTCGTATGAAAATGATAGACAATTAATGCACATTTGATTCATTCTTTTTTCAGGAATAAATTGAAAACATACCTAGGCCTTAAATGAATTCGCTATTGCTTACTGGTAAAACATATATACTCTTCCATTCTCAGGTGGTTATAGCTACCTATTAACCCCACACTTCTTGCCTTTTACATCTATAGAATACTAAGGACTTAACCAGCTAGTTAAACCATGTAATCCATCACGGTTCACGGGAACACTTATCACTATAAACAAGTAAAACGAGAGGACAATCGCTTTGGCTTCCTAATTTTGAACAAAGTTAACACTAGGTCGCAACAGTTGTTTCAATTACACAATTTATAATTGAGTTTTCGATTTGTCTATGCCAAAAATAGTAGAATAGCTGTTTAATTATATTACAATTGTTAACATATTAAAGTCGCAATTTATTTGAAAAACTGTATTACGTAAAAACTAATAGTCAACTGGTTACAAATATTATTCATTCCAAGCAAATCTGCATAATTATATGGAACTTTGAATATGTAAAATAGTATAAAAAACTTATAAATATCTTAGTTTATAGAAAAGTATAAACTTACTACAATTGGGTATTTCTTAGCCCCATCCTCCCACGGCGCTGGGTTCGGGTCGTCTCTCCGCAGGAGATATTTCCATACACTGTATCCCGATAGACCCTTCTCAGGGTAATATTTCACCACTTTGTATATTCCATCGTATCTGTAAACATATTCATTTGTCTTTAGTAGTCTATTAAAATTAATAGTTTCTTTCTTTTAACATCAACTTTGCATCTGATTTATGTTTTGTTTCAATTAGCCAGTCATAAATATTTAAAATTTAAATCAACCACCAATCACCTACTACATTGTGGGACTTACTGTCTTTGGCTAATCGTGGATGCCCTGTTAAAAGTACAATTTTTTTTTAATCAAACCCTGCTTTTTGCCATTATATTGTTTAAATAAGCGAAAAGAAGATAAGATCGGATATATATTTTGATTAGCATGGCCCAATAGCAATTTAGACAGAATATGAGTGGCACCCATGGTTAAGGAGACAAATCAGTGAGTCAGAGGTGTTAGCAGCCACTAATGCCATCAAGCGAGAAGCAAAATTCGTCAGATAAATTGCTTATTGCCACGAAAAACTATACTTGAAGAAACTCTTGCTAAAAGCGTGAAAACGCCGGCCGCGGGGAAGTTAGCAAGATTATATTAAACAGTTGGCACAAGATGATTTAACAAATCAGCTCAGTTAGAAAAAAAAGCTTACACCAGTCTAGCCGAAGACTTACAATAACTATTTCTCAAGTTATTATGTGTTATACGGTTATTAGCTTAGCCTAAAAATTAGAGAACCGCAACGCTGATGTTCTTTATTGGGAAACTTTCTTGAAAACACTTATCCTGGTCCACACAAATGTAAAAGGATATAAGTCTGATGGTCCGCTTATTACAATTCTCTCCGTGTTGTTAAAAATATAACAATCGCATTATAAACTTATATAAACTTACCATTTCTATATTCTAAGATAGTACAAATATTAACATTAACAATATTTTGAAATTCGAGGATTTGCCGAAACTTAATGAATAAATAATTGTTGTTATATCACTGAGAATGTTGTTAAAAGTGACACCTACAATCTTATATGCTATCAAATTTATATGGAAGAGTACAAGTACTTTATGAAAGTACTTGCAGCCACTCCCAACTTCGCACTAGCGGACAAACTTCTATGTTATTATACATATAAACCTTCACTTTGAATTAAATATCTAAGGACAGACAGTGGATTGATTTCACTATGTAGTGATTACGTTCGATGATGTTCGAGTCTTAATTGTAAAGTACTTGAAAACCCAATAAATACCTGATTCCTTCTTTAGGTGCATATTTAGGGAAATGTTTCATCATCTTATACGAGCGGACGACGCGAACTGGCTTGCCCTGCTTCCAGTTCTCACCGGCATCACCACCCTTCTCGCTTATTTCTTTTACAGCACAGTTTCGCGCTAAAGCCCTGTTGAAGAGATATTAAAAGAAATACCTACTTTTGACAGCAAAGTAACTTTCCTAGTGATTGAAAAAACATAGGTAATCTACTAATCTCAAAATAAATAAATTTTCCATCACGTCGTTTGTCCGAGTTGACTCTTATTATCAATTTTATACAAATTTGCACGCCGTGTGCAGTTTATCCAACTTGAAAGATGGGATAACTTACATTCCAATCATTACATGCCAAGCACAATTCGACTTAAATCTATCTAATATCTATTTTAATCAAAATTTCTATACCATCTTTAATTTGATGGAACCAAAAAAATAGGTCAGTTTTATGTCGACGTTTTAACGGATTTACACAAGTAAAAAAAAAACAATATAATGCGATCAGGGGTACAGGCAATAAATTTGATATTTTCGAACATGAAAGTTATGTTTTAAATAGAGCTCACAAATCACTTGTCAGATCTTGAGAAAATTACATACCTTGGAATCACGTCAGGATATATCAGTATTCTATTATTCTATTAAGCTTCGCTGTCTTTAAGAAATTAGTGACATCAACCGAGCAACGCTATAATTAATATCGAATTGCAGATAAATTCAAATTCTGCGATTTAGTTATATTGTTTGTTGTCAACAAACTAATAATATCACTATTTGCTTAACACAAACCGCACAATAATTTTTTTTGTTAATATTCTGCGTCAGCGTCGAAATTTGCCATCCGTCAAAAGTTAAGATGCCACAGACAGACACGTTAGAGGTGTTATAACCCCATTTTTCCGTCGGAGATTAAAAAGCGAAAAAAAGCATTATTCACATTCAAAACGCCAACTTCTAACATTGCTAAAAATATATGAAAGACGAACTCTTTGCGAAATATTAACACATTTAATAATTGTAATTATAATTTCAGCAAATGCCGACAGTGGAAACTTAACAAATATCACTTACTTGTTTTCCCTCGTCAATGTTTGGTCGCAGGACTGTTCCGCGGTTCTTTTGTTCCCAGAGAGGTCTCTCCCGCCGCTCCCCGTGTATGTGAACTCGTTGCCGTTATCCACGTCGTCTTCGTAACCACCTGACGGATAATAAATTGTGTAACGTGAAACTTTAATATGTATTTTATATGTAACATATATATACACACACATGAAAACGAGATGCTGTTAAGAAACACTTTAACTCGAAAACGTATGTACTAATTTACCTATTTATATTTATTGAAGTTCAAAAGTCTAAAAGTGAGATAGATTAAAAAAACGTTAAGTAGGCGTACACTCCTAACTCCATCGACCAACCGCTTTATTGTTGTATGCTTTATAAACCATGTTTAATTCCCGACGGGGACAGATATTTGTGTGATAAATATAGTTGTTTATATTTCCGGGTCGAGTGTTTATTAAATTTATTCGTCTATTAACCATTACACAAATACATTTGAGATAGTTTACGGTAGATAGAGTTAAATTTATCCACATTTTTAAATTATTTTATCACCGTGTTGGTTCGGGCTCCTTTGCAGAATAGACCATTTGCCTTCCTGGGTGGTAGCGTAGGCTTAACCAACACCGTGACATCTGACTAGATGGTAGTGTTATGCAACAACTCGCCCAGATTGCCCGGTCTATGCATTTTTTAAAATAAATAAATAATGCTACCATAAACATTTCACTTCCAAAGCATAACATGACAATGGTGTAATAAGGTTAATACCAAAGTCACCAACCTGACAGTACAATGCTGTATGCTCCTTCCACGTCCCGACCGTGTATACCAGACACAGGAGGCCTGTGAACTCCCGATTCCGAAAGCTGGAACGAAAAATTATATAACATAATTAAAAAACGCAGACAGGCTAAAACCTAGAAGCTTATCTAAAAAAATCACATCCACTACCCTTAAATGCACAACGTCAAAATTTATACATCGATTTTTTTCAATTTAGAAACACAAATTGTACTAAACTTTTAAATAAACACAAATAAATCATAATAATTAAAAAATTGTAAATAATATTAACCTGAATCCTAAACCGCCAACACATTCCCACTTCTATTCCCGGAATAGGACCAAAGTGATTTGCTGGCATTGCACATGTCTTGGTTTTACCTGAGGGCAATACAAAAGAGATTTAGTAAAAAAAAATATTCACATATTATTAATACCAGTAACCTCAGGGTTACTCGGACAGAAGTCAGCTACTTCTAGATCAAAACGCGACTATATCGCGATATGGTTGTCTTATTGGAACGACGCCACTGTAAGACCAATTATGAATTCAAAGAGAGTGAAATGTCAGAAGCACCGTTTGACCAATTTAGATAAAAGTAACTGTACTTTACCAGTAATATCCCATCAAATTTGATTCAGCCATTTCGGAGACTAGCCGCAACAAGTAGACACAACAAAACATTTTTTAATATATTTTCTGTGTAAGTTTTCGGGTGTTTCACGAATTTTTTCCTATAATTTGGATATCTTACCCACACAAGCCATTCCCCGTCCCCAGTCACGGTTGGTCTTCGAAGAGTTAGTCTTTTTAGCTTGTTTAGCTGCACCGGGCGCGACAACGTCAGTGGGATCCCGCTTACAAGTGGGACAGTACCAGTCTTCCTCAGGCAGCTCAGTGAGCGGAGGAGTCAAACATTTCATGTGGTAACCATTGTTGCACTCGTCGCACAACACAATCTATAAAGGTTAAATATATTTCAACATTACTAATTATAAAATGTACTTATATTATTAAGAAATGGCAAAGATTGCAATTGCGGTGCAATGATACTTGGCTTGAATCAAATGAAACAATTTTGGTTTGTCTTACCAAAAATCGTTGGTCGAGTGACTAGCGTACACGCATAACTAGACCGATCAACCGCTATGCTCGGATTCGATTCCCGACGGAGGCAGGCATTTGTGTGATGAACATTTAGATGTCTGCATTTCCGGGTCCGGGTGTTTATTAAATATATTCTAGTATCTATTTAAGTATTTCTATGTATATTAGTTTTGTTGACTAACACCCATAACACAAGCATATAATTTGCTTACTTTGGAGTTAATTTCAATTTGTGTAACTTGTCCAGGGATATTTGTAGTAGGACAGCAGATAATAAAAATATAGCGTTTGACACAAAAAAGAACAGAGCATACTATAAAGAATTACGTAAATCGGTTCAGAAACCTCGGCGAAATCGGTGTACATACATAAAAAAATATATAACGGCCGAATTGAAAACCTTCGCCTTTTTTTTTAAATCGATTAAAAAGCGTCCATTATTAGTAGCGACCGTCCAAAAGTTTCAATTTCGGTTTAGGCCAATTTCGGCCACAAAATCATGTGACGGCTTTAGTTTCGGTTGCGAGCGAAAATTTGCCGTGCTGAAACTCCCGTGTTCGTGAATTATTGTGTGTCATTTCGCCTTTAACTGCATTGACCTCTAAGTATATGGACATGAAATAGTTACCAAAAAAGCCTGCCGCTGGCTACTAAATACGGCTGCCATTTGACATTACTAAGGCTGTCCAGAAAACGTAAAGTATCGATATCGATACATAATCCATATTCTTAAAATCAAAAACTTTCAATAAGCCCACGACAAACCAATTTTTACGATAGTTACGTTGCCAACGATAAACACACACTATCGCACACATTTTGATGTACTTTAGGCAAAATCCAAATATAACAAAACACAATACAGTCAACTTTTAAAATGTATGATCAATCAGCAACCTCCCAATTCTTTCATTAGGTCCTTGTCAAGGTTTTCATTATAATATTTATTGCGTCTATGGATCACGGTTCTATTTTATCATCGCCATGTGCTTGTCCGCACACTTATTACGTAAATTACCAATTTTCGATTTCGACAAAATTTGGTATAGTAATTGTTTTAGACACTTTAAAAAAACATATCTAAATATTATTATCACGCTGGCAAAGCCGCGGGCAACAGTACAAAACAAAGTTTGCGTTAGAAAAGGTAGTATTTCGATATCGATACGTGATCTATTAATATAGATATGAATTATTATTTACCTCTCGATTGAAATTGCTACAAATGTATAGCTCTCAGTTGGCTTATAAATAGGGAAATGCAATGAAAAGAAAGAAATAACATTTTTTCACTTTTCACCAACATATTTTTTTACATTGTGATGTGCAAATATATTTACTTTTACATAAGTTAACTCTTTATTTTTTTTAGAATATTCACTATCATTATAAAAAATGTGATCAGATTATATTCATACCACTTTCCTTACTTAAAAGTGAGCACTTGAAATAATTCTTATAACGATAGTCCGTGATTGATATTTTCAGTTGCAATAGTATACATTTTTATCTTATCCCAAATATTCTTTTCTGGGAACGTAAAATAAAATATCGACAATTGTAATAGTATACTTCACTATAAAAATTGAACACTAAATATGGATTCTTGGCAAACATGACAACTGTCATGACGTCAATTTAAATCGATGCCAAAATGTGCATTGACAAAAATGTCGTTATCTCTTTCGGCGTACATAATATTAAAATTTGTTAAAAAGAGACAAAGAGATGTTGTTAAATTATATTATGTCGATTCCAACGGTATTTATACAACTAAATTTGCTATATAACATTGTTTCACTTCTTTATATATTCCTATTTCTATGTTTAACTGGTAGGTACTCGCCTAAGTTTTGACGACATTTTGCTGTCACACTAAATAAAAGTTTAAATACCATGTTATCTCCGTCTTTTAATGTGTTTTTATTTAATTTGACATTTATGTTTATGAAACTCTACGTAGTAAGTGCGACTTAGAAAAGTTAACTAGTACACTAGATTTCATTATCAATAGAAACTTTTAAAATGTTTAAGTAAATTTCGATTTCCGCCGGAACTAAGAGTAACTCCAAAAGTTTGGTTTTGTTTTAGAAAAACCGATTTCGTTCGGACACTAATTGGTGTGTGTAACTCACCTTTTCAGGGTTTTCTTTTCCTAGACATAAATAGCAGCCACAATCTTTACAGGGTGCTTCTTCATCATCACGACACGTCAGGCAGTGTAATGGCTGCGATCCTACAAACACGAATTATTTTTAACTGTAATTAATTTACAAGTTTTAACCCAAATCAATTCATTTAACTTATAACATATCATAATTAATATATATAATATAATTTAACTTTAATTCTTTTCTAACCAAAAATTAAAATAAAATAAATCAAATTCTTGACGAAACCCAAAAAATAGGTCACTGGCTCATTGAAGGAGCTTCATATATTACGGAATTTATAAAATGTTCAAAAATACATGTTTAAAATTTAAAGACAGTATTCAAGTTTTCCACTTGCCAACAAAAATATCAGTTGTATAAATACCAATAAATTAAAAAATACTGATGGTGTTTATTATTTCATTTCTTGAATATATATTTTTTGTATATTATAACAGACCTTAACTTTATACAGAATGTAATATAAAGAAATTATAAAAAACCATTTGTATGTTGTACTTACTTTTCTCAGGAATTTCACTTATCAGTTTCTTGTACTCATCTGTTCTATCAGCTATCGGCACCGGTTCTTCAATTTTAAATATTTTATCATGTGCTCTAACCTTTGTTTCATTTTGAGGCACAGAATCTTGGCCCAAGTATAATGTCCCAATAAGATCATAATTTGTCCTTTGTTTTCTTACTTCATCCAGTTTAAAGTCATACCTGGTGTGCAAATTTATTTGTTATATTTTCTATGTGAAAAACATGACAATCATGCTCCAATAAAGCAGACCACAACCACGCAAGCAATCATATACTGCTGTGACTGCAAAAGGTAGACAGAGCTCAAATTGGATAAGCAGGCAGTGATAAATAATTTTAAAAATATTTCCAGAAACATCAAATTCACATAGTGTTGGGCTAGAAAGAGGTTCGAAATATTTTTTATATCCTTGTCTAGGCATAGTTATGAGTTATGACATAGTAGTTACATTTGACTGTTAATATATTAAAAATTAAAAAAAAAATATAATTTTTTTAATAATTGAAATGATATTGACTGTTTTAAATGGTGTGCAAAGCCATCCAAATTCCCACAAACAATAACTCTGGACAAATTACACAAATTGATATTATTCCAGAGTAAGGAAATTATGTGTTTGTATTATGAGTGCTAGTCATTTATAATACTATAAAGAAACTCAATCAAATACCAGAATAAATTTAATTAACACACTCAGGCCCAGAAATACAGAAATTTAGTTCATCATACAAATGTCTGTCCAGGTCAGCAATTAAATCCAAGCTCTCGCTTGGTCGGTACAGTTAGGAGTGTACACTAACAAATTGAGGTGGTTGAAAGGATTAGATCTGACATTATTTATGTATGACAAACTTTGGTTTATTAAAACAACTTACTAAAAATTATTGTACTATTTAAATATTATAATGGATATAATATATATATTGGGAAATTTACTATTCACTCACCAATAACCTTTTTCCAGAGGTTCATCTGTGTTAAAATTTAGCATAACCACCTGTCCAGGTTTCAAATCTGCAACTTCAACTACTGTCCTTGCTCTCGGTCTTATTTCTTTTACTTTACAGTATAGATCAGAATCTTCATCACTTTAAAAACAAGTTTATTATTTCATAATTAGCAGTTGCTAATGAATTAATTGTGGATTCTATCAAAGTATCTTCACGCCCGTATCCAACATTGATGTATGCGGAGGTACAAACAATTAGCTGAAGGTACTTTTAACTTGTTATAAGTGACAAATCAATCACCAACATTGGACATTTAGCAAAAACCCAGCAATGTTGCTTTTATTAAAACATTGAAAAAAAATTTAGATTCAAAGCAACCCGAAAATCAAACCCTAAGACTCAACTTCAACACCACCAGTCAACCTAGGTGATTGTATGAAAGCAACATCATATTTTTAATTATCTCTTGTATTACTTTACAATGGGCTTTAAAATAGATTTTCAGTCACTTTCATGCCTACAAGACTTTTCAAGTCTTATTACTTTTTACAGCATTATCCGAGCCTTACAGCCAAAGACAACTTAAGCTAGGTATTTTTAATATTAAGTATATGGTTATCAATTACTGGCAGTAAATTTAGAAGTTAGTTTTAAACACAGCACAATATGTGAAAATTTAATTTATCCATTTTGTATTAGAGTAAACAGAGTGTCAAAAGCAGACCTCTGATCAAAGTCAAGGTTACGTGATTTCAGCATACAGTACCTGTTTCAGGGTGCACATTAGTCCTAACATCTCAGACATAGCACAAAGATGCACTTATAGCATCTGTGGTGTCTCTAGGCCTTGGTTGTCTTTTACTACTGGCAGAGCCTTGTGCTCACTTATCCCTTAAGAAATAGGATATCAATGTACTATATGTATATTGTATAGGTATATAAAAATGTATTATATTTTTGTAAAATAGATTTATAGGAAAAATGGGAAGCCTACCGAGTTTCGTTAGCCGGATCCTCACAGTAAATGGCTGTGATCCAAACAGGTTTTTAGATATATAGATTAACATAAGATCCTTTGTATGGTGTATGTGTTACCACACAATATAAGGATAGCATACAATATAAGGATAAGATTAATAGCCCTATAGTGTAGTCAAGACCCTCCCAAGAGCCCAAACACCTTACAGCCCTATGAAGCCTATCCTATCATATGATATATATATATATACTTAAATAAATAAGTGCGGGAAGCCTGTCACCATGAGACCTAAGGCGACAGAAGGATAATGGTAGGAAGTAAGATTTTAAGGTTGGATTTTCTCACTGCCAGTGGAGCAGGATCACACCACTGATAAGATATGACGGCTTAAGAAGTCTTGGCCGCAGTGAGAGGCACAGTAGTAGAGTAGTTGTAAGTATTGTTAGGTTATAGGTGCATGGAAATGAGAGTCAACATTAGGTTAAAATAATTAACCTTTTACACATTGCAAGAAAATAAATATATTTTTTAAACGTTTTTTGTTGGCACTGTGGTCTAGCAAACCAGTGAAGGACTTGACTTTATGAGGTGTTGGATGTAATATCCAGGTGGAGCAAATAAAAGAAAATGTATTTTCCACTTTTCTAACAAAAACAACCTGGTTTTGGATATTACAGGCATGAAGACACTTTTCCCTTTTTATATATTAATACATGTTAGTATGCATGGGTGAAATATAAAAACCATTTTTACCTTACCTAAAATTAACAAAAGACTCAATTAAAAGAGCCATAAATAAAAATCAACAAACTAATGTAACTTACTCTGTATCAAGTTGGACTTTGAACAATAATTGTTCTTCAGTTACTTTTGTTAAGTCAACTTTAGTTTCTTTGGTTGTCTTCTTTGACTTTCCTTGTTTAATAAAATAATTAGAGATATCTTTCTTCTTAGATTGAACAGGTTCTTCATCCATTCCATCTGTTGGTGGTTTGTTTTCTAGATCACTTTCTTTATCACAGCTATGTGTACTTATATCTATGTTTGGGCTTGAAACACCTTCAATAATAACTTCTGGGTCGAGTACAACTCTCACTATTTTTGCTTCAAGCCATGCACCTTGTTCTTTATCTCTTATGTCTACTAAATCACCAATAGCATATAATTTGCTCTCAGCATCTAAAACAATAAACTGCATATTAAGTGTCCAAAATAAAGTAGACTATGTTGCATTCAAACATGAAAATTTAATTTGATAATAATATTATTACTTAATAGCAAATAAAATATGCTAATACTAAGTTAATAATAACTTATTTGCATACTAGCTACTAATACTTTTAAAGTGAAAAAATATCAAAAATAGTATTTTTTGAGCATTTGCCATATGCAGATAATCAACTAAAGCATTATATATAAATCATCACATACTCTATTGTAAAATAGCGCTTTAGGTGTGATAACAATTTACGAATTTTTTTGAGAAATGTAAGAAAGAAATTTAAAGATTATTGGGAAATTTAAAACAGTTATGCTAGAAACAAACTATTGGACGCGGCTTACAGCTGCAACTTACAGGATATCTAGACTAGTAATAGTACACTGAGCTTTGCAAACTATCAGACGTAAGTGTTGGACATGACCTTGAACATTCGGTAGTCCAAAAGATATCTGGCATGCTGGATCTTTGTATCAGCAGAAAACATCCACGGATGGTATGTACACATTTATCATTAACAGTTGCAAGTTGCTTCCATCAGGTGTACCCAATAGTAAGTTTCCAGCTTTGACAACACTGAAGGCCAACAACAATTTATATTGGCCATTGACAATGGTTTACACAAATTAGTTAGCTGATGGCATCACTGAAACACTACTACTCGGGATTGTTTATAGTGTTTTGTATTTACATTTACTTCAAACACCATCCCTTATACCATTTTTGCATCTTAAGTTGATTATGTACAGAGGTGTTCTACAAAATAAGGCGCAAAAAGGAAATTAAAATGTTACACATAAAGGTAGTGTTAATTGATTATAGAGAATCACATAATACTACCTTAAAATTTGTTACATTTACAGTATAAGTTTATTAATTGTTACTTTTATCTAAACAATACATGAAGTTACCATTATAAACTACATTTGTTTTACTAGTTTTCTTTTCACTATCTTGGCTGTCTACTTGTTTGTTTGTTTGACTCTCCTCTTTGCTATCTTGCTGAGGTGCTTTGACCATAAGCTGAATTACATCATTCAGCTTAATGTTATAGTCATGGAATGTATAACCGTCTTCAAGCTGCAATCAGAGCACAAAAAAACCATGATTGTTTTAAAGTTTCTTGGTATGTGCATTTAAATATACCTAAATGTTACATCTCAGAAACTAAGCAAACACAAGTTGGAATTTATTTGGAAAAACAACTATCTTCGCTTTATTAAGTTTAAATGAGAATGACAGCACATGGTTAAAAAGGGTGAAATAACATAAACGAATGAATATTCCCCAGACAAATTACACAAATCGATCTAACTCTAAAGTAAGGAAATTATATGCTGGTGTTATAGGTGTTTGACAACAATGATAAAACATAGAAATTTTGAAATATATACTGGACTAAATGCTTGTATGCAACCAGACCTGGAAATGCAAATATTATACAAAATAATTTTAGATCTAATAACAAGACAGTCTCCCTTTAAACGAGGTATCCAGGTTTCTGCAACCAAGATTTATTGAATGTGGCTGCTTGCCCCTAATTACACAAAGCTCATACTTACATAAATCACTAAGGTATTAGTTGGCATGGCTGATGCACTAGGAGACTAAGAAAATCGTGGTTTTTTATTATGTTCTTACATGTTAATGATAGATACAATTTTCACCATTACTGGTACCTACTAAGGAAATTACAGCAACTAACTAGATATGAACCTGCTTCATATCTGATAAAACATTTAGGAAAAATATAATGCTTGTTTTGTGCCTTTGTGGTCTAGAGGTCCAGGTGTTGGACTTGACTGCATAAGGTCCCAGGGTCAGGCATCGTAAAGAAAATTTGGTTTTTCCAAAAAAAATGTTGTTTGGGATTGCATATGTGATCGGTTGGCGATAGGCTTGCCACCTATCACATTATGGGATTTAGTGTCTTCGGCTAGTTGTGGGTCCATAGGTGTGCCTCTGCCTACCTTTTCCGGGATATGGGTGTGAAGATACTACTACTTGGGACATTTACGACTAGCCAAAGACAAGTTGCAAGCTTATCACCAACCAATATATAACCAATGAACATATCCAATCCACAGCAATGTGAATTTGTGAATTAGAATGTGAAAAAAAATTTATTAGTCCCACACAAGATCGCTACACCACAGTGTTAGAAAAATCAAAATATTTATAAAACTTTTGTTGTCCTTGTATGAAGTTGTAGATAATGTGAATCACAAGTTTACAACCTCTCATGCTGACATCGATATTTTTGAGGACATTAAAGTCTCTTAGAAATTCATTGTAGTTTTTATAAATTTTGGAAATCATAGGTGAATTAATATGAACTTACCAATTTTCCGCCATAGAACAAACGTTGTAAACTAGGCTTTATGTCGAATTTATCTCTAAGTAATCGTCTAAACTGATCTATTTTAGTAAGTTTGGACTCAACTACCACAATAGCATCAGGTTTTCCAAACATCCGAACACGAACATGCATTTTTTAAATAAACTATTAAAAACTACAATAAAAACACCATAACAACGAGGTAAATCGTTAAAAACTATACACTTTAAATCACAGACGATTCTTTTAATACTACGAATAAATATGTTCCCTTTAGTGTTAATATTTTCGTAACTTTTAACTTGTAAAATGTAAACTAAAACAAAATTCTAAAATTTAAATGTTTTCATCACTCATGACTTAACAATAAAAAAACGCGCGAAAGTTTTGTGAGTTGTCAATTGTCACTGTCAATTATCAAGTGTCAGTGTCGTAAAACATTGCCGAAGACACAAATCATAGATTCCCAATGGTATGGTTATATCAGCCAGGGGGCTGAGTATGTATGTCAGTAGAAAACTAAAAATGAAAAAGTGTACATCAATTAATAGATATCAAATGACGTCTTTTATATTTACTATCTCCAGTGACCAACAGAAATACGATAGAGATAGCAAACGCAAATGACGTCATTGACAGTTTTTTGATGTACACTATTTCATTTTAAGTAGGCCACTGAGATACATAATTAGACCCCAGGAATGCTAAATAACGTTAAATTTTCTTTCCGCATTCTATCCGAAAAAAAAGCAGATGAAAAGGATAAAATCAAAAATTCCTAATACAATACACTTTAGAGAATCAATCAATTGTGTCAAAACCTCTTGTTAAAGAGTATTTATATTCTTTGGTCAAAACTATGTTAATAAGTGACTGTTTAAAATCTATAAGGACTCAAGGAATATAAATACTCGAAGTCTTCAGCAAGAGGTAGGACTGTGATTCGCAAAAACTGCTTCGCAGGTAAATAAACAAATATTTCTGTAAAAAAATCGCAAATTGATAGAACTCTAAAGTAAGTTACATGCTCGTGTAAATAGGTGCTAGTTAACGAAACTAATAAACACAAATTCTTAAATAACACAAATAGGTACAGTAATAAATATAGTAAGCATCGATCCGGAAAAATCAGACATCGACAAAATATGTTCATCACAAAAAAAACTTGCGATCGTCGAGAGTCGAACCTGCTGAACCTTGTGGTTAATAGATCGAGTTAGACGTGTATGTACGCTATATAGAATTTATAACAGTACTATTCATAAATTTATGCCAAAATATTTTTGTTTCCCACATTTTGACTTTCTTACACCTACTGCATAGCATGCCAAATTGTGCTATATCAGTAAGTTTATGACTATGCGGGGGACATGGTCATAGTGTATATTATTTATAATGACTTGCATACTTATGGATAGCCCCCATTTGAACGGCCTGGAACGAGGCGTATCGCTGCAATTGCAATAATTCCCCTAGATTGCTTGGATATGGAGCAACGCCCACTGTGCTGGGTGCTTCGGCGCGGATTTGTCGGAGGCGGGATTTCTGCAAGGCACCCTGCGCGCATTTCCCGATACGGCCTACAGTCACCATAGATTATAGATTTTGAATATAGCACTAAGGACATTTTAACGCTAAAGTTTCGTATGACAACTAGAGTCGCAACTCTCCATACGATTTTAACGTCGAGTTGAAACTCTATTTTTTGGTGTACTCTTTGGCACAGAGTTACAGCAATCTGCCGATGCAATACGGCCCCGCCCGCCTCAATGCAGCGTGCTTTGCTCTCGGTAGAGAGTATATAATATGTCCTGTAGTGCTTAGCAATGCGATACGCGCCAACCCGACACGCTCTGCCACGTCAACAGTGGCGGCCACAACCGGCCGCAAAGCGGGAATGCGGCGTTAGCACTGCGGATTGCGGAAAGCACATCGGATCAGATGTTAAGAGCTATTAAGAGTTACTCATTACATTTTAATTTTCAATTTCTTTACATTTTCAAACTTCTTAATATAAAAATATAAAATAGCCGAATATGATGTTAAATTGATCACCTTGTTGGTCAATAGGAAGGAGTGCAACCGTAATCAAACTAAACATTGTTAGCTTATCTTTTTAGTGACGAACACTGGGGTAAAGTGTACATCAATTAGCTGTCAAATTATGTGTTTTACATATTTTGTTAAATCCAGTGATCAACAAAAAAATAATGCTAAGGCGCTTATGCGTTTACTGCTAGCATTCAATTCCAATGGGTCGTTTAGATTTGATTGAAAAATTTGATGTATCTTGTACATTACAGACTTGTACATTATATTAAAAGACACCAGTACCCATATGATCAAATCTTTTAATGCTTCAACACTCGATCACTTACTTTTCGATAGGGATCTAATCTTAGCGATTAGATCAATCATAATCTACATAGTTCTATTTAATTTGGATGAGTTGCCAACGAAAGTTGAGATAAGTCGGAGCACTGACAAAAAATGGTTCTTCGGGAAAACTGGACATTATGTAAGTATGTCCCTTAAAAATCAAAGAACAGAGACTGCAGATTGATATGTAAATCATTGCTTTCGAAGTGTTCTCGAATCCTTCCTCACGACAAAGCATCCGCCCAGTCTGCTAAGAGAACGAATGTGTGTTTTAAGGGCTTCAGAAATAGAACTGATGACGCATCCGTCGTACAGTCTGGACCTCGCCGCTTGCGGCTTTTTTATTCATAAAATAGAAGATAAACCTGGAGCGTTACGATTTTGAAGCTTAGAAACGGCGGTGAATGCGTTCCAAGAAGTCTTGTAGAGGTAGAGCCCTACTGAAGACTTAAACCACTGCTTTACACAATGATTCCAACGTATGAAAAATTGGCAAATAGCGAACATTTATACTTTGAAAAGCAATAAGTGAATTATAAACACCTTAACTTGTCTTATTCATCAGAATCCAGAAACGTTCAGTATGACAAACTTTAAACCCCTGAGAGAAACTGGAACGGTTGCTAACAATTCCTACATATGAGTATAACATCGTTTCAAGAAAGTCGTTTGCCGCTGTCTGTCACTATGTATGCCTAAATCTTTACAGCTACGCAACGGATTTTGATGCGGATTTTATACAGCACAGCATAACCGTTATATCCTGTCTAGCTATCACTGCTACATCTAATTTTTTTATGTTATTGGAAGGAAAACAAGCAGACGGATTTCGTGATGGTAAGAAATTCACGCCGCTTAGAGACACTAAAGATGGTAATGGTGCGTTGCAAACCTGAGACCCTTGAAACTTTATGACTCGAACAAAAGTAAGTTCAAGTAAATAACATTAACGGCATGCATTGACGTCATGGCAGCAGCAATAGGTAAGGCGATGGTACCAATCCGGGAAAGTATCTGCGAAACTCTACCACCGGAATGTCACGGTCATAGTGACGGTAAGCTCGCCTTTTACGAGCTGCCTGGCAGGAACGTAGATAGTCTATTCTGTTAAGGAGCCCGGACCAACACGGGTATCATTTCCAAGAAAAATGCTGCAAGGATGAAAAAATATAGAAACGAATAAGTGAATTTAGTTAATTTATCCAATTAACTAATATCTCTGTTGGAATTTCTATCTAATTCAATATTAAAAACATAGATAAACGACGGTTAAAATTGTATACTTAAGTGAGAACAAGTCGTTAGCTAATCGCTGGAAAATGAATTTTACTTCATTCGTTAGCAATAAAAAATTTAAATAACACCTGCTAAAAATAATTTCCAATTAGTCGATCGTTACTATTTTTTATTGATAAAGTTGAAAATAAATTTATTTTATGGCAGTACAACTTTCGTAAGAATATTCGTATGGTCGTAAGAATGAATTTGACAAAGCCAATACTCATAATATTTAGTTTTTTAGTCAAAAAATCTTTATCAAGACATGCTTCACTAGTAAGGAAATAATGTAGATCTCAATTAAATTATTTGTTAAAGCTTTTGTAACTGTAATTTTGTATAAATTTCAGCATCCTGTATTGGTAGCCCGTTCGTCACTAGATTGGATGCCGAGCAGGGTCAATTCCCTCTACTCAGACGTAGGGGCTTGGAGTGGTAAATTCGTAAGTTCTTTTTAAATATTTAAATAAATAAAAAATACCCTTTCTTCCTGGGGGTAAGAAAGACACCTAATAAACACCTTTACCTTTCCTTTCCGAGAACTGTGCCACAAAATATAGAGAGGGTTTATATTTAGTGCTGCAGTGGTAACAGGTAAACCGACACGATATTGTAAACAAATGTAGTTTATATCGTCTCGGGTTACGGGGTATATTTTGCGACCGGACTACCGTTCCATACCACAAACAAAAATGACAAATTATATTGTTAAGACTGTACCTGACTATGCCAAACAAATAGCTTTTAGCGAATTTGAGTTTTTTGCAATACAGTTGCCCCATCGTAGTATTTTTGTATGATGAATTTAGAGTATATTAAGAAATAAATTAAATTTTGACCGTAATTGTAAAAACATTATGAAAATCTAAGGTTCAGTTCAGTAAAAATCTAAATCTTTGTTATCGCCTCTGTGGTCTAGTGGTCAGGTTTTGGAAATGACATATCATTACATGACATGGGTTTGATTCCCGGGTCCGACACCAAAAACGAAATCGTTTTTTAATTTTTTAATAACAAAAAACGTTTTTTCACCTTGCTTTTGTTTGCCAACTATCTCGTTGTAGATTTAGCGTCTTCGGCTAGTCCTGTCCGACATCTTCAGGGATACGGGCGCGGACATACTGACTCAATCCTACTGATTTTCATTTATTATTTTTTGTTAGCCAATCAAAATCAACCTACATTATTTAAGCGCAGTGAAACTGCAAACACCGACACAAGTTATTTCATTTTCACGTCACGATTTGAAACAAAGCTCGAGTTTATGTATATTCAGCTCATATACCTAGTCTTGCCATAAATATTGTAATAAAGAAAAAAAATATTTTTTTAACTGCAAATAACATATATTACTTTTACAGTGTGTTAGTTTAATACATAAATATACAACAATTAAAAATATAAAAAGCTTATTCGAAGTGGTCTCCATTGGCTGCAATACAGTCCTTTAAACGTTGAGGCCAGTTATCAATAGAAGCACGCACTCTTTCCATGGGAAAATTCTTCACTGCCAATCGTATAGATTGTTTTAGGGACTCCAAATTATCATGGCGTTTAGAGCAAGCTGTACTCTCTAAAACTGACCATAAATCATAATCCAGCGGATTAAGATCGGGACTAGACGACGGCCAGTCTTCAGCTCTGATGAAGTCCGAAACGTTCGCTTCCAACCAAGACTGCGTGGACCGAGCTTTATGACCCGGCGCCGAGTCTTGCTGGAAGGACCATACTTGGTTATTGAACATGGTGATGTTAAGGGGCTTAACTACCTTCTCAAGAATGGTATCTTGATACACTTGTGCCGATGTTTTGATACCTTTTTCACAAAAATATGGCTCAGTCACTCCTTCATAGCTAACACCCCACCAAACCATCACTGAAGTTGGATAATGTCCACGTTGCACTCTGTCGACTAATTGGGAAGCTTCCTTAGAGCTTTGAGCATAAATACGGTCATTTTGTTTGTTAAAATGTTGCTCAATTGTAAAAATTTTCTCATCCGTAAACAAAATTTTTCTGTGACCTCCCTTTGCGTACCGCTTCAGTAATTGTTTCGATTTTACGACCCTATTCTTCTTTAAATTATCAGTTAAGAAATGACCAGAGCGTCTCTTATAGGCTGCAAGTCCTAAGTCATCTTTTAAAATACGCGACATGGTTCTAGGTGCTATCTTCATTTCCCGAGATAAAATCTTTTGCTTTCGGACAGGATTTCTTCGAATTCTTTCCCTTACTGCTTTGACCACCTTTTTCGTACGAACACTACGTGGACGGCCAGATCTTTTTCTGTCACAAACAGAGGAAGTCTCATTGTACCTATTAATAGCCCGGTACACAAACATTTTACTAAAACCAAGTGTATGGAGATTTTTAACAATTGCATTTGGCTCCATACCTACTTTGTGTAATGCAATCACAGCGATTCGGTTCTCTTTATCACCCCACTCCATTTTAATATCGCAAAATATTGTACAATGTATTGGCGCCAAAATGAGCAAACACAATGAACAATCGTATAAAAATGACAGATTCGAAATTCAAATGTAATATTTTTTTATTTTTAAGTGTAACAGTATTTATGGCCAGACTAAGTATATTTTTGTAAGTTTAATCGATTTCTATGTTATTGCTGAACCTATTTTACAATTATTTTTGAAGTGAAACCTCTTTAGATCCGTTGTGATTTCAAAACGGGTGCAACGGAAAAACCACCGATAAGAGACACAAATATATATTCATCTCATTTTTTTGCAGGTAAGAGACACAAATATAAATTCATCTCATTCTTTTGTCGATTTACTGAAGTTTCACTTCTATCGTGTGTGAATCGCACGCACACCTTTTTTTTATTTAAAAGAGCAAGCTTCCGAGACAGTCCTATTACCAAAGTCCAAAGTCCAGCTACCAAATCAGACATCAAATATTTTTTTCTTATTATACTTATAAGTAGAAAAATAACTTAAGATTATTTAAAAAAATATATCAGTAGTAATTAATGAAATACTAGACTAGCCGGCGAATTTCGATCACTTGACACTCCATACACTCTGCCTAATGTGTAAGTGAATGGTAATTCACTTACATTTGCACTTGATGTAAAGATATGAATGTATATTATGTCAAATGACCTGTCCGTTTAAATGTTTTTCGTCATTCTGGATTTCAAGTGTTTGGCCACTTTGTACTGTATGTGTAGTGTATCCATGTCTGTAATTTTTAGTCCATAAAAATATTTATAACTTGGAAAAAATCGGTCGGTACAGACCGACAGACATACAGTTAAAAGTTGTAGTAATGCTAATAAGCTGTCACTTTTCAGTCAGCAGCTATTCTTTGTAAATATCTGTAAAGTAGCGAATTCATTCGTCTACACTATTTTATTATACTTAGGTAAGTAGGTACCTATTTATTAAGCTTAACTCAAAACCACTATTGGGATGTAGACAATATTTTGGCGGGACCATCTTGAACTCATGACCTACCTTTCACAAAAAGAACCATCAAACCGGTTTTGTGGAGTCTGTTATACCTACCTAGGAAGAGCGATGTTTTAAATAAATACCTAAAAAATATCGGTTAAGAAATGGAAACCGGTTAACATACCGACTATAATTTTTGTAAATTCGACTGTAAAGTTGGTAAAAAAAATACACGTGATGTTGGGTGGGGGA